>VZTH01016836.1:410178-438302 GCA_013397815.1 Aleadryas rufinucha
AGAAAGCCTGCGGTGGTGGTGAATTCTCTCCACAGCGATGCAGCCTCCTTCCCCCCTGAACGCCAGAGCACAAGTGAAGCTGGGGCCCCACCCAACCCCCTCTTCCTAGGTAAAAGGGGGCCAGTTGGCCGGGGCTCCTCCCCAGCCAAGTCCTTTGTCTCCCTCAAGTACCTTGGCAATGACTCCCTCTCAGCAATGTACATGTGTGGGGAAAAATTCTTTCAAAAGAAAAAGAAAATAAAAAGAGAACTCTTAAAACTCCAACAGTAGTGATGTCCATGCATCTCTGCTGGTATCTCATCTTGCACCTGAGCTTTGGCTAGAAGGAATATCAGCAATAGTTCTGCTTGTAGAAACCTCACTTCTTTTTTTAAACTGCTTTTTTTCCCAGCAATTATGAAGCAGGACAAAATATCAATGCACAGGCTTCAATAGATGCCTGAAGTCTAAAGAAATCTTTGAAAGGGATGGGTGTTTTCCTCCCATAAGGCAGATCACATAATCTGTAGCACATTCTTTTGCCAGTTAACATGCTTCATCTCACTTTAAGAGAGAAGTAGTGTAAAACCACCACACCTTGTTTCATCGCTACGCATTTTTACAGTTGTTCTGTTGCTGCTTCAGATGTTGTAAAATGCACCAGTTCAGTCAAGTGCTGCTTCATCCTGCATGAAAACAGGCATAGGAAATTTAATACCCTTCTAGGTTTTTTTTTTCCTTCCAAACTCCCATCAGCCATCATTCCATCTCTTCACAAACAGCATCCAGATGTTCACAAACATACCAAACTTACTGGTTTTCAGTGGCACAACCTTTTTCTATTTAGTTGTTTCTATCATTTATTTTGTCCACCCTGCAGCCTTTGGTGATTGTTCATATTTCCAGCTTACCACAAAATATGTTGCATGAGCATCAACAGAGGAATTCTTTTAATATGAACCAAAACAGTATTGTTTGCTTCAAATCCAGGGAAACAGAACCTTCATTTAAATTTATGTCCATTGGAGCCGTCACTAATATTTTTCTGGATGGGAATTCAACATAGAGCATCACTGAATGTTCCAGTTGGATTCCAATAGTGAACTTCTATTTTCAGTGTTCCAAACAACTCTGTTCCAAAGAGACTGAGGATCTTCCAAATATTTTTTAAATGTGCTTCATTTGGTAGAAAATAAGTCCTCATGCCATGAACTATAGGTTTTAAGATGAATACAGGTCTGAGAAGGTTGAGAAGTGACAAAAGTAGAATACACTACACCTTGCACAGGCTTTGCAGCATCACATTAATGCTTCTACACTTTAAAAAACTTCCTGAGTTAAATTTACGGGTATGCTGATCTAAACAAGGTTCTTCAGGGTCTTTGCAAATGACAGTGAGAAAAATTTAAAGGAAATGCATTTATTTAGTGTGATATGTGAATTCGTGCTAAAGTGTATAAAGTTATATTTTANGATAATGAAAAATATCATTACAGCCAGCCTTTAGAGCCACCTGTAAAATCTGAGACCTGTGGGCTAGATTTTGCATCAACATTGCCCTTGGGTCAAAGGAGCTCCATTCCAGGTAAATAAGAGAGGAAAGGAAGAAAGAAAAACAGGACTGAGAAAGTTAAAGCAAAGCAGTAACAGTGCTGTCTTTGAGCACCAGCCCTGTGCTCTGCTCCAGAGCAGCAAGCTAAGGGAAGAAAAATCTACAGCAAATGTCTTGGTTACACTCTCCTGTTCATGTCACAGTTTCAGGGTTCCTGTTTTCCTATGAGAGCATCTCACTTTTGATGGAAAATTATTTTCTCCCCCTTGCAATCTAGACAAAAACTTGTCAGCAACATGAAATGAGATTGCAACTCAAATGCAGTAGATGCTCTGTTATGACAGGCTAGATAAAGTCAGCTGTGACACAAGTGTGATTATGGGAAAGGCCTCCCTGATTTTGGTTTGTTTTTACACAACCTGTGCTCTGCAGCTGAATATTTGTTTAAAGAAATAATGCATACAAAGCAATCACTGACTGTATGCAGCAAAGGACCAGATGCTATTGGGTTATACTTCCCTGGACAGGCAGCACTAAAAGTTTGAGCAGTATTGCCTCAATAAAACCACAAGAAGTTAAATAGAACTCCAAGCTGTAACAGTGCAGTCACTGCTTATATTCCTACCCCCATTCATGTAACAGTGTTTACTACTTTTTCTCCCCAGGAGTAAGATTTCAAATAATTACTCTTTTAACTTGCAGTCTCAAAACCCTGCTCTTTTCAGGTCTTTATAGAAAGGCTCCATAAAGTCTGATTCTGTTCACTTCCTTTCCAATTACAAGGTCTTCTGCGAACTTGGTCATTTATACCCAAGAAACAGCTTCAAAGGAACCCCTATGAGAAAAAGTGTTTAGAGGTGATTAGCCCATGAAGATATTCAGGGGCAAGATCCAGATTTAACCTCAGCTACAAGGAAACATCTAGCTTTTGTTGTCAAATTCGAATCAGAAACATGGAGAACCCACAGAGAAAACCAGCAATGTTCACAAAATACTCTCTCTAGCCCCATAGAATCATGGCTATAAACAGGGAAATCTCAGGACTTCTCAGCAAGATAGGCAAAACTGGATTTTGCCTCCTGGAACAAGGAATTTGAACTGGAAGTTGAACTGTTCCTACCAAAGGAAGAAGGAAAGAAAAAGTCGGCCCAAGTGGGACACAGAGCCAAAGAGCTGGGAACCTTTGAAATTGGCCTATCTGCTGCCCTAAGGAGGGAAGGGGAGAGTGGTTGGTCCATAACTGTGAGTCATACCTCAGATACCCTATATGCTCTTCCTTCAGCACAAGCACCCTGGACTTTGATGGCTCCCAAGCAAACAAACCAGGGTTATGGCACTTTTGTTTGTTTACTTTGGTTTGAACTCTTTTTTCCTCCCCAGGGCAAGTTTGACACCCAAAGGGAAGGTTCTGCCTACCTATTGCATTGAGTTTGTGTGCAGAAAGGGTTTGGTAGCAGGAGGGGCTACAGGGGTGGCTTCTGTGAGAAGCTGCCAGAAGCTTTCCCTATGTTTGATGGATTCAAGGGCAGCTGGCTCCAAGATGGACCCACCACTGGTCAAGGCCGAGCCCATCAGCAATGGGTAGTGCCTATGGGATTACAGATTTAAGAAGGGGAAAAAAAACCCTGCAGACAGAGAGCAGAGTGAGAACATGTGAGAAAAAGACCTTTAGAGGTGACACTTGGTGTAGCCCCTTCAGCTTTGCTGCCTTTCTGGTGCTTGCTAAGCACTGGCTGAAACTTGTTTATGGTAGAAGTAGTATTCTACACCAGCAGAGAAAGTCACTTTTCAATAAATCTATAGATGGCCTGCTGTGTTCTGTACGTGAAATTGTTAAGCCTGTTCCTTCCCCACTCTGTTATATATTTTATATAAATGATTCATGAGAGTTGATTTGTTGGTTTGCTTCTTTTAAGAGTCTGCAGTTATTTTACAAAGAATTACATAAAATATTCACGAGGCTCAGCTATAATACACCTGCAGCGTGGCTGCATTACCTACCAACTCTTACCTCAGTTAGGCTGATTTATTTTGGCTCTGTTTTCATAGTGTTTCACTCTTTCAAGCCACATAACTTCTTAACCAAGGAAGTTAAGAAACTAAAGTTAAAGGAAGTCTGTTCAAAGATTTCACTTTTACTGATTTTACCCCTCCAGATATTCACAGATCACAAATCCTGATCTGATCAGAGCCAGATGGCATGAGTATGCCTAATTCATTATACTAAAGGTTTTGGAGGGGATTACTGAGACAGTAAAGAGCACACATCAAAGAAGAAAAGAAGAAAAGTTTTCTTCTTGTTTGCACTGAAAGAAACAAACCAGCACTTAAAATGCATGCAAATTAAATAATTTAATGTAACAAATGCTTCTCTTTGTAAGAATGCCAATGTTAAATGAATAAACAAACTAATGTATGTATAAGGATACCATGAGTCGATGACACGAATGAGTTTTGCCAGACCCAAGTTTCATCCCTGCCTATCACTGCTCCCAAAGGGAACCAATCGTGCAGGTTTTTGTTCCATTATGCTGATGTATTCCTTTTGCTCCTTCTATAAAGGGAAAAACTAGAAGCTTCACCAATTGAAAATAGTTTTGTTCTTAAAAAGTGATCATTTGTTTTGTCTGCTTCATATTAGAATGAAGAACATCCATTCGTCAAGGGCTTAGCAGTACTTTTTGATGAATTGAATTGCATAATGATGCTAAATAATACGAAATAAAAATAAAGCTTTCTAACAATATTTTTGAAATAAACCCGGAAAAGTCTGTTATAGAGTGACCTGCAATTATGAGGAGGTGAGGGAGCAGACTCAATAGTTGTCTATCTTGGGAGACAGAAGGATAAGAGAAAAAGACAGCTTTGAGCAATCAGTGCATCACTACCAATGGCTGCACAGAATCACAAATACAGCGACTTCCCAGCAGTGGGAAGAAGACGGAAACGCTGCTGAGCACATTGTAGCCCACCAGTGCCCAATCCTCTCCAGCCTGGAAGGATTTGTGCCTTATTCTGGGGTGGGCAGGGATGTATGGTGCAATCAGTCCTCAAACACCCTGCCACAGCCATTACCCCCATATACACCAGTGAACCCAAAGCCATTAGGAAAGAGAGATTGTCTTCATTCAGTTTACAGGCCAGAAATCTTCATGCACCATTCACAGACTATTTGGTCTGAGTGGCCATCCTTTTTATTGCCAACATACGAGTAGGATGAAAGAATAAACGCTCTATGCGCTAGCTGCCTGCTCTTGAGTTTTAAACTTATGAACAGACATCAACTTGTAAATGCTCTCTACATACTGATTCTGGGAAAGATTTTTGAGACACCGATCTGCAGTTGGGGTGGGAAAAGTACAGATGAGCCACACTTTTTATCAGTTACATAAACTTTCATTTCTATTAAACTGTTTTCTGAACATGCATTTCTCTTCCTTTTTTTTTTTTTCCGTACTTGCTGATGTTGATTTGGCATTGTTTTTATCTACACCAGAATAACATTGGTGTATATTGAACAACTTGCCTATTTTCATGGCAAGTTTTGCTTTCACATTTTTGGTAATAAAAACAAGAAAAAAACCCCCGTACTGTTTTCCTGGCAATAATCAGCCCAATTTATCATGACTCCAGAGCTGACAAGTTGTGGCTTTGTTATGGGTACAGTTAAGCACATGCTTTTCAGTTAAGCACAATATTCATCCTATCTCTCAGCTGGATTTCACTTTCAATATACACTACCTTAATCCAGAACAGCTTCTTGTAACCACAATCAGAATCTAGCCCAGCCAGTTAATTAAGGAAAGGAACATAAAAATATCACGATAGCATTCAATGTGACAGCATTGTTATAACACATTAACATGCTAAAATGTTGTGGGAAAAAAACCTGCAAGTAAGTTAAGAGTTTCCACTTCGTGCTGCTTTGATGGGGCTTGGCATATACAAGCAGAGAGATCTGTCACACCAAGTGTGTGGTTGGAAGGTCAGCCTCCATCCATGCGTGGCTGGGCACATTCAGCAAGACCAAGTGTCCCCCCTGAGGCACAGCCCGGAATGTACATGCAGGGATAGGGATTGACAGCGCAGTTGTCCTAAAAACCTCCTTCACATGAATTGCAGGCAGCAATTCTCACAGCAGCCCACACAGCTGAGGTGGGACAGAGGCCACAGCCTGACCTGTTCTAACCCTCCACTCACTCTTCTCAAGTGCCAACACACAGACCAGGGTGATGTTCAGCCAGCGAAAGCTCGAGGCCATCTCTCACCCCTCTTTGACTCAGGATTGCGTGGCTAAGTGTGAAAAGTGACAGCAATAAAGACAATGAAGGAAGGTGTCCTCACAGTAAACAGTCCACCCTACACCCACACTGTGAAGGATCTGTCAGTTGTCATGGGGCAATGAGAACTGGAGCCATTTCAACTGATTTTTGCATCCTTTCTGTTCCACATTACCCAAGAGCTCTGTTCTACTTTCTTTCCTGGGACCTAATTTTATGTGATGCACCAGCACCTGCATTTCCAGCTCTGTCACAAAGCATTTAAACCTGCAGGTATCATCTGCTCCTCACTGTGCCTTGAAAACATGCTAGTGGTGTCCACATCTTCCCTTGCCTCTCTGCACAGTTTGAGGTTCATTTTGAAACTTTTGTCCTTTACTTCAGCCAGGAGGCCAACTCATCTTGGCATCTTGTATCAGAAATGGGGGCCAAATACAGCTGCCTGACACTCTTGAACTACTTCTATATTTTTCCAGTACCAAGCCCTTAGGACCCCACTAAGCTGGAAGTCACGTATGCTACTTATACTACTCCATAGGTTTTTGAAACTAGCTGAAAATATGAATTAAATGAATCCTAGATGCAAGATAGTGAGTTCAGACTCATGGACTACAAGACTTGGTAACAATTCTAGAAGGAACCACCCAGTCTGAAGCAAAACAAAGCTTATTTATTCTCGCCGTGCTTGATCAGCTGGGGCCACTCTGGTTACTGTTGGGGAACTAGTAGGGAAGGAAAACCAGAGAAATCTCAGTGTTACCACAGGGCCTACCAGAAAGGGAACCAAATTCCTTTATTCCTCAATTTTAAGCTGTCACAGCCCATTCGCCCTTTTATTCTCTCAGACTGCTAATCAGCCATGTCTCACCACCCAAGAATGAAACTGCCCTACAAATTTGTTACACAGTAATAAAGGAATTAATTTTTTTCCCATCATCTCTATCCTCCTATTTTAGGAAGCTGGTTTTGGCTTTATTCTTCTGCCTTCCTTGCCAGCAAAATTTGTCCTTTTCCCTGCCCAGTCAATTCCTTGAGTACATTTCAATTTCTTGCCATCCTTCTCCCCCTTGCCTATGGCACACCCACCATTTTGCACTTGTTCCTCTAATTATGGGTCCTAGATTTTTCCCTAAAACAAGCTGCCATGAACTAAGTAACAAACAGCATTGCCTTAAATGCAAAAACAGTGTTTAATGAAGTAAGTGAACAGGAGACAAACTCCAAGGAGACGAAACTGCAGCTACACAGCCCACACTGAGGAATGTCTCTAAATACTCATGAATAAACAAGATGTAAGGGAAGTAAGGCCATTCAGTCAACGAAGATGGATGAAGTAACAGTTTCTTCTTCTCAACTGCTTGGCATTGAATATATCAGTGAGATGGCAGCAAGCCTTGGCTTTAGTACAGCTTGAGCCTGCAAGGATAACAGTTGGGACCTCTGCTTTTCAGGTGCCAGTGATGCTTGGTCAGACAGCAGTGTGGGAATGATTGCAGGGTTTTGCTTTCAGAATGAAGGAAGCAAAGTATTGCATGCAATTGTCAGACACATTCCAAGGTTACTCAAGTAAAGTCACGTAATTATAATATTTATTGTTCTTTTTTCTCTAAATGGACACCAAGAAGCCTTGCACTTTCCTGACCAAGCCTTCCTCTTCTGCTCAAAACAGGATCTTTGAACCTTCTGTTCAGTAATACAGCTCCTCAACATACTGTAATGTGCCTCACACAGGTCACAGCAACTGAGAGGTAAGGACCCAACACTGACATCTTCTTTTAGGGTTAGGCAGTTTTAAACATGGACAAAGCAGAAGTTACAAAATTAGGCAATGAACTTGTCACCTTGCCAGACTCCAACTGGAAGCAGCTTTCTTCTTGGAATACCATTTAAATAGATGTATGGATTCAATTAGCGTCTGCCCAATATGAATGGTGCATAATTTACATTTGCGTCAAGCTGCTCTATAAATCTGATAGCTTTGCAGTCATCTGCCTGTGAGTACCTTACCCGCCATTCTCACTGACTGCCAACGTGTTTTGGCTATTTATGCAGTGAGAAACAAAGGGAGATTTTTTTTGGTTCCTATGTCCTTTAATTTTAGTTTTGGAAAGAAAGCTCACAAATTTTCCCATCCTTCTTTCCCTGCAGTCTTTTTTAGAGGGAAGAAGAGGAAAGGAAGAAAGAATATGAGAGGAATAGCAGAAGGAGGAAAAAAATGTGAATGTCTCAAGCATGTCCTCATGTCTTTAAAACGCCAGGAAAGAAGGATCACTATTTCCATTTCACTCCCCTCCTCTAGTTTCAAGCACTCCATGGGAGAGGAAATGATGACATTAAGAAGTATATCATGAACAGCTGAAGCAGGAATATTGACAGTGTCTGAAACGTCAGATAGGTTTTCTCTCTCAGTGAATTAGGAGTCGGGATGTAAAGCCCAACCATTTCCTTCTCCCACTTCACAGCTTATAGGGAGTGTTATTTATTCACAACTCACTGTACAACAAGCTTTGGGGGAAGTGTTTTTCTCCACTGATTTTCCAGAGATGTCTACTTACAGCCATATTTAAGCACCACTCGTGAAATTTATGCACCTCTAGTATTAGTTGCTCTCCTTTCTTTTGTTCCCCAGTTGATCCAAGGAAAACAAATGAGAAAGGCACATTGCAAACAACAGTTGTTCACTGAGTGACAAGAACTTTGGCAAACTCAAGTTGAATGTGAGACTAGCAGAGCAAAATTTCATATGAAGATTTTCTGCTGGGACACTCACAAGAAGGCATAAAAATCGATTTTGAAACATCTAAAGGATTTTACAGTAAGTAACCACCAAATAAACAACAACTGAGAACGGTTCCTATTCATGAGTGATGCAGCAGAATAAATCCTCAAAGGAGCCAGGAAAAATATGCTCCGTGGCTTTCTTGGCATGGTAATCCTGGCAGTTGAAGGGAAGGGTGGGGGCTTCTATCCCCTTTTGTCCTATACTCCTACAAAAATAAAATAGAAAATCCAGGGGATATTCAGACATTTTTTTTTCTTCTTTTCTTTTAGTTGCCCTCTATGGTTCATTTGAAAGTGGTTCATATATTCCAGGGAAAAAAAACTTGCGGGGAAAAGTCATAGCTGTAAGTCAGAAAATCTTCTCATTACAAACCATCACTTCAGATAGGAATTAGATCTCAGATCTTGCAAAAGGTCTGTCCTATAATGAGAAGAAGTCATGAGTCCTCCTGCTCCAGAAAAATACTTTGGGGGGAGGTTTTATTTTCGAACAGCACTTTGTCCAGATATCCAGAGGATAGAAGTACACCCAAGACAACGCACCTGGCATGAGTTCTGGCACCCCCACATCAAGTAGTGTAGTGTGTTCTGTAGCACACCTGGGACAGCAGCAGGACCTCCCAGAGTCACTGCTTCCACTTTTGTTCTCTTGCACAGATGGAGAATTTGCCACTCTCTACCCACAGCGTCTGCTGGTTGTCTCTTGTCAGATCCTCTTCTCAACCCTGAACTCAGAAGACAGAGGCTGTCAGACACGGCATAAATCACCCTCTCACCTGAAGCTGCAAGTCTCGACCCTTTCACAAGGCAAGCACCTGAGCACTGCATTCAGCAGAGAGGCCACTACAATGGCAATCAAATAATGTCAGCTCATCCAGCCCAGAGCTTGGCAAAACCACATCTCTGTCTCTTGCATGCCACAGGGTACCTTCTGATGTTCAAGGCTGCTTGCAAGGAGGCTTGATTCCAGAGTCTGGCAAATCTGGCTGTCAAAATGATTGTCTGGGCATTTAGCCTACATTTTTTCATTTGTATTTTTCATGTTTATACTAATTTATGCATATAAATAAGCTATATGTATCCATTAGCTTTTCTACATTTTAACAGCCAAGTATTTCTGAGTGAATATTAAAGAGATGTTAATAACATGGCAAAGCTAATTAAACATTGAGCATGTTGCTATGTAGCTAGCATTTTAAGGAGAACTACAGCTGCTGTGATGGGATTTCATTTATGTGCAAGTAAACACCCTCTTAAAATAATCAGAAATACATTATTTAGAAAAAATACAATATCAAACTATTTCAGCTGTCAAAATAATAAAAAAACTGAATGGGAGAAAAATCAAGCCATTTAACAATTGTATAAGAAAGCTTCAATTTATACAAGGAGGTGAGGCTTTTTCCTCTTATGTCCTAGATGATTGTGACTGCAATAATGCTATCTGTTTATGATGGATCTGGATGAAGTAATCCAGTGTTAAATGGAACAAAAAGAGATAAATACATATTAATAAAAGTGCAGATAAAGCATGTCAGCAGATATGCCAAGGATCTCTCAGTTGTCAAATACAGAGATAGCAAATATCTTTTGAGTTCAGTATATAGCTACTCTGAATGTTAACAGCAAGCACAGGCAAGCAATTTAAACAAAGACTAAAGCAGCAGGCAAGCCATACTGTACTGCCTCAGCTGCCTCTCCTGCTAAGGATCCTGTAACATCATGGGAAAGTCTTATTTTCCTACTCTTGCTTTATAGGGTAGATCAAAGTCTGAAATAAAATTTTCCATATGAAATGTGATTGCCAACTCTACTTTAACTCTGTTAATGTAGCACTGCAAAGTCCTATTTCTTTTTGTCATATCTGCGTCAGCCATTAACGCTAACCCTTTCCTTTTTTAGATTATAGTATCTATAAACACTTTGAAATGTAAAAATAAACCTAACTTATGATAGCTTGTAGTTCTGCTCAAGCATCACAACAGTTATACTGCAGCTGTACTGACCCTGGCATCTCATATTTTGCCTTCCAATAGCCGTGCAAACTTTAGTGGGTTTCCACAACTTAAACATCTGCAAGTTATGCAGCTCAGTAGACAAGATCAGTACACAGTTGAATGCCTCCAAGTAGCA
The DNA here is from genome assembly GCA_013397815.1 of Aleadryas rufinucha. NCBI lineage: Eukaryota > Metazoa > Chordata > Aves > Passeriformes > Aleadryas > Aleadryas rufinucha. The sequence goes on from VZTH01016836.1 coordinate 420,904, forward strand.
TCACTTCATCTAGGAAGAAATAGTTAGTAAAATTGAATATGAAAATCAGATATGGCTATATCCACAGAGGAGTCAGATTTGAAAAATGGCATAGTGGCTACATTAAAATGAAGAAAAGTCATAATTTAAAGCCATATTGGTTTTGAAGGAAAAGCCAAAACTTGCCTCTGTTACAGCAATGGGATATAAAAGGATAGAAACAGATCCCATGATCTCAGTGTTATTGAGGCATTCTGAATTCTGGAATGATTGAAAAAAAAAATAATATATTCAATCAGGCTGACACACAGCACTCCCAACTTCTGCAAAATTGCCCTTGAAATAAGGTATTGGCACACAACATTTGAGCAAAAGCAGACTTTCAGAGTGGGATAAAGCACTGTGCCATTTAGAACGGAAGCAACAAAGAATAGATGCAGCTAACTATGATGTCTTATATAAATAGAGTCAAGCAGGTTATATCCCAAGCTTTCAACAGCCTTCCCTCTTCCAGACAGTCTGTCACTCCTATGATATAATAGGGAAACCTCCAGATGGGAGAAACATTTTCCTATGATGACTTTTACTACAGTCTAAGGATTCATTGCAGGGTTATTTCCACTGATTGCCTCCCACAGGTCAAACCATCCAGCTAAGACGTGCACCTAAGATAAGTATTCACTGTCATATTTCCCAAGGCAGCAAAACTTAAGGAAGACTTTACCAACATTAAAAACAAACAAAACCCCCCCACTAAGACTGAATGACAACATGCAAAACCTGTTAAATGATAGCCCTGCATAAGAAGACTGACATGAACCCTGCATCTCAAGATTTATGCTCCTAAATTTGGGGCTTTGATTCCTAAGTGAAAGATTTTCTTCACAAATGTCTTTAAGGAATAGACAACAAAAACAGTGGTCAGAGATGATGGTTTGCATTCAAAGCACAGCACCTTTTGCTAGAGAAAGCATCCAAAACACAGCACCTTCGCTAGAGAAAGCTACCATCTATAGCTATACAAGAAGAGAGTGCAGATGCTCAGATGACACCCTGAGTGGATTGCAAGGATGGCATCTTCCACAGGAAAACAAGAGACAACAAAGGAGGTCCCATGAATGTGATCTACAGCCTCATGGGATGATAGATGATGGGTGCTCTAATGATAATTTTGTACAGAATATTTGTCTTGAACATACAGAGAAGAGAACATAAAGATGTTAACCTGAACTATAGTCATCTTTATAATCCTCCCTCACTACATACTTGGCGGTGGATCTTCAGGCCCTCTGGCTTGAACCTCTACCTAAGAGCTAGAAAGCTCCCTGGCATGATGCATAGGAGTGCAGAGGAGCCAGAACTGATTTTTCTCAGCTCCCCTCCTGAAGCTTGCAGAAGAAGCAAGGCAAACAACTCCACATCCAAAGAGCAAGCACATCTCTTAAATGCGGTTAGAAATGAGGCAGATTGTTTCATCTGAAAAGTAGAAATAGCATGGATGTCCCTAAGCTTAGGTGAGGCACTTGCAAAGTAAGTGTAAAAAAAAAAAAATCACACTGTTAGAATCAGTTGATGTACTGTACCCACTCTCTCATTACAGAGTTACTCAGCCGGAGCCCAGACCATGAGAGAAACAGACTAATTTTGGACTTAAAGAGATGCAAAGGGAATCTAGCAAGGCTTCTTCCAAAAAAATAGAGAGCAGCTCAGGTGAACAAGGTCATCTTTGCTTCGAAGGCAACATGAGCAAAGATTTTTTTTTGTATTAGGAGAGAAAAAAATTATATACTTGTCTTATGCTTTTGTGCAAAACATTAACAAAATGACCACACTGTAGCAATGAGCCCAAAAATAATTTTCATTAGAAATGTCACAACTGAGACTGTCTGACAGTAGGCTACAGCTTAGCAAGTATGGGTCTCAATCATCTGCAATAAATGTAGATATGTAACAAGCAATTCCCCTTAGCCTCAATTAAAGACTTGGAGAAAACAGCATTGAAATAAAACACCTACTGTGAAAGCTATAGAACGAGACTGTGATCCATATTTAACAGTCTTAAATAAAAAGACACCAGTGAAGAATGGATGGTTGCCCAGTGCAACTTTGTTTGCTAGAAGGTTGAAAGCTATAGCATCTCCACTGTTACAAATTTGTGTTTCAGTTGGTGAGGATTTAGAGAGCTGCACACAGGCAAGATGAAACCCTGTACCTGACTAGGAAGCTCAAGAGCTCTCAGTGTCCTGGGAACGATTTTGTGCATATGACTCATAAGACTCAAGTATCTGTTTTTTCACAAGATATATATATACCTATATATCTATATATCTATATATATAGATATATAGATATATATATATATAAAACCACTGCAACTGAACTTGATGTGGAAAAATTCTTTTTCCAGAACAAGTGTGAGATAACCAGGTACAAGGCCATTCATTCTGCAAGACGGGCAATAAGGGGCCAGGCCATGTCAGCTATCCACTCTGGCATGGCACAAATGGACTTACTTGATCCAGCAGCAAGATGGCAAATGCTGCTAGGAAGACCATACAATGATCCTGGAAGATCATGCACCAAACAGCAGAGCATAGCCCAGAGGCTAATTGAGTGTAACAGGCCCTTATGTTGTTCTTACACATCTGGAATTCAGCAACACATCAATGAGGATATTACATTATGATCATTTACATGTTTGTTTCAAGAAGCACCATGTAAGTACATTTTCAGTCTTAAGAGGAAGACCTGGCAGGAACCAGTTTCCCATTGGACAGCATTTATTATTTGGGACTGTGATGCAGGGTACAGCCCCAACACAAGAGTCATTTTCAAGCTGTACAAGAGCCCCTGCTCTCCCTTGAGGGAGAGCCCTACTGAGCAGCAAGTGATGGGAGACAATTATCCCTGTCCATTTCCACATGACAAAGCACACAGGGACATTCTGCAGTATTAATTTCTGACAAACTCTGTACAACAGCAAATAGAGCAGAATATAAGAAATCTGTTGCTTTGTTGTTAGGATAAATTCACTCCCAGAGCACTCAAAAAGCAGCTTGGAGACATGTCAGTGATCTCCTGCCTTAGGAAAAGTATCAGGGCAACAGAGATTTCTATTTCAGAAACAAACAAACAAAACCAAACAAAAAGACATGACAAAACAAAAAGAAACTAAAAGACCAAAACAAAACGCAAAAAGCCACACCCCAGTGTAACACTGAGATGAGCTTGGCAGAAGAAATGAAGGTATATTTTGCATGGCATAAGAACAGACAAGCCCAAGGTGATGTACAGAACATGATTTGGCTGGAACCTTGCAGTTTCCAGTTAGAAACCCAATCTCACATCCACTGAAAACCGTGGAAAGACTTCCAGACACAAAACTAGGTGAGATGCAGACTGAATCCTTAACCAACACAAATGTGGAACAAGTTGGTAGATAGTATTTGTTTGCAACAAGCATTTACAAGAAAAGTTCCCTAAAAGAAGGAATTCCTGTCAGAGGAGAATATTTTTCTTCACCATTATAATTTTATTTTGATTTAATTTGCCATTAGATTAACTTTAAAAGTACTACAATACATCTCTGTGCAAACAAAATATTTATCATGAAACATAGGTTCCTACAGCTAGTTGCTCATTGCTAGATGAAAACTTCAGAACTGTTTTCCTCACCACCCTTTTCTCTTTTTAAAATTAGTGACTTTATACAGTTGCTCTGCTTGTAGTAAGTACCATTTCAAAGAATACTTGCCTGAATAAATCTGAACTTCTCATTAGGTTTGTAGATTGGGTACAGTTTAGTTGCATTTGTCTGAGTCTTTGCTGTTTTCTCCAGAGAGACAGCAAATCTAGGAGCTGCCTCTTTGAGAAGTCGTTGCCAAGCAGTAAAACTTCAAAACACATTTGACTAAACTGACCACATGAAATTAATATATTAACAACTCGGAAGAGAATAACTCTTACTCATACACAACTCAGATATTGTTGCAACATGACCTGTTTGGACAGAAAGATACGAAAGGTTGTTAAATGTGCATTAAAAGAAGTCCTTGGCCCAAGACTCTCCATCGGCACTGCTGTACTAAACAGCTGTCTGGAGACATGTGGACACACATCAAGTCCCACAGTGTGTGCACTGTGCCCACAGCAGAAACCCTTTGGGACCACAGAAGGGCTAGAGAGAAGCACCGTCCAAATTGCCATCTCACCACTTCTGACCTGTATATTAGCATTCATCCACATCTGACAGTAACACAGCTCCATCCAGGTTTTGGAGAAGCCACCCCTTGCAGACCACCCTCATTACACACCGCTACATCCACTAATGCATGCACTTGCATTGAACACAAGAAGCCTGACCACTGCTGCGTCAGAAGGAAAAGATACCAAACCAAACGTTGTTGCTACCTAGCACAAAAAGCCACACCTACAACAGCACTAGGAGAGGCCATCCAAGCAGTTTCAACACCCCATTTCCATAATTAACAAGCCAGGAAGAAGAGGGAAACCTGGTTTTGCGCAAGGCTGGGGATGTTCAGCTGTGCAGGCAACACTTAACTCTTTAGTTTTCAGATTTCAACTACAACCAGTCATGCCCTATCACAGGACAGACAGGAATCATCTCTTCAGCTGTCTAACGGATAAGCCAGTGGCACTGGTACGTACCTGCTGATATTGCACACCAGCTGCTGCCTTAGGCTGCCATGCTGCTACCCAGCACCTGCATGGACGGAGCAACTGTGGATGCTAAGAAGCAAATCATGTGGAGAGCTGTGGATTGCTGGCTGGGAACAATGGGCAAATGGAGCAGCGCAGGTTGGCTTGTGATGATGAAGGCATAGATGAACAGAAAGCAGTATAGACATAGAGCATCTCAGTGGGCCAAGGGTGCTGACTGAGCATTGGGAGCAACAGTCCTCAATAGGATTCAGCCTCACTTTGCACATTGCCTAATTCCAAATGTAATCACAAATCTCCCTCTGTGAGCCTGAGGGGCTGCCACCACAAAAACAAGCCATATTTTCTGCTTACCACAGCTGTAGGCCTCAGACACGTGGCCTGGCACCCTGTCACTAAACACACCCCTCACATCAACTGAGGCAACAGGTCCAAATAAGTTTATTGCTGCGTTTTCGGTTGTTTATAACTCATTCTTCTGCCTCAGTCCCTCCTTGGCACGAAGCAGTGATTGAGCAATAGCACATGCATCTCATATTTCCACACACAGGTTCAACAAAGAGCACAAATCACAGAGACAGATGTATCGCCGGTGCAAACCTCTGCAAGCCCGGGCTGCAATTCCTCAGTCTATGAATAGCTGCCTCTCTGACTAGCAGACAGCCACTGCATCAAGAAATACAAAGTATCCAGCATTATTTGTTAACACTCATCAAGGTCCTCCTGGCTGGAGGGCTGCCGTCTTAGCCACGTCAGGCATTTTTTCCACACAAAACATTGAGTATTGGGAGGCAATGGCAAGATCCTCACGTACCACAGGTTCCTCACCACTCTACGCTGTACCACAGGAGTGAAGAAGCTGAGGTACCCTGGGAATCTGTGGATTTGCTTTAAGCTCAGTGGAAACAGGAGATAACATGGGACAGTCCCTTTCAGCACACTTTTATATAAGTATGTCAGGAAATAGAGGAGATGACAGTCCTGTGATTGTGATTGCTTTCTGCCAGAGAGAGGAACAAACTGCACCGTCCTCTGATCATTTGCAGGAATAATGGTTGTGACAATATAGACCTAGGAATTTTTATTACCATCTCTGTATAAATTTTGTGATTTCACCATATATTATCTAGTACTGTATTGTTAGAAGGATACTTTTTAAGCAACAGTATAGACTGTCCTGTTCTAAGAGGTGAACAAGTTTATTAGCAATTTTGAAGGATTTAAACTCCTTGTGAACATCACTTTCATCCATGTAAAAGCTTAAAAAATAACAGTGAACAGCAAGGAAATAATTAAATATTTCAGGAGAACAAGTAAGATTTCGTAGATGTTAACAGCCACCCTGAGCTGTAACAGCACATCACAAGCTCTTTTCACAGCAACCTGCAAGTCCTGGTTAGTGAGCCCACATTTGGAAGAACCAAAGGAAGATTAGTAGACAAATCCCTACTATGTTTAGCCATCCTAGCCATTTTGAGCCTCTCTGTAGAAAAGATGTTCTGGCTGCAAACGCATTCAAGTAAATTTTCCTTTATGAGGAATTTGTCATTCCCAGCTATGGGAGTTCACATCAGTCAGTTCCATCTACATCTAGCCGTTAGGTCACTCTCTTGTGCAGCTTTGCAAAAGGGCCTCATTATGGCTATTACCATGTCTGATGCTACACTACTCTAACTGGGGACTCAAGATATGATATCTTGATCCAAGCTGGAAGCACCTACCCCTGAACTTAAGCATCTCCTCAATTTGCCATCCACACTAACTCCAGCCTGTACACAAGTACCATTAAGGTAAGGTAAGATTGGCATTGCAGAGATGCTGTGTGAATATTTGATGTAACACAGGTCCTGTCTGAAGAAGGTCGAAATCGAAACAGAAGGAAATGTAGGAAACGCACAAGTGAGTGATCCACCAGCAAAGGCTAAATGGGAGGAGTGGGGAAGAGTCCACATCTCCTCATATCCCACTTTTGTTCGGTTTCCAGGGCACCGTCACCATTCAACGGATCTTTCTGAAGCAACTTTCAAGGAGTTTGCCAATTCTCTCTACCTTCCTCCATGCACAGAGCATACCACAAGGCATATGCTCTAGTGTTGTTTACAGAGCAACAAGTAACAGAGCAGTCTGTGCAGCTTCCAAAGGAATTCCTGGTCGCTTGCTCTGCGGTTACCATTATTACCAATATGTGTTTCCTGGTTACCGCTCCTTGCAATGTTTACACACCAAGAACAGACGATCATTTCACAGAAACCAAAGAGCCTAAATGAGTGCAGAGAGAAATTACCTTACAAGAACAAACTTGGTGCATTACATTACCAGAAGAGGTTAAATTCTCAAAGCATTCTAAATATTTAAGAAATATACACAAGGTGTTACTTGTACGTTGGTATATCATTTTTTCCATGTTAGACAATGCCCACCCATTCATTTTTAAATTAAACTCTAAGAAGGTAATTTGAAATGTAAGGCAGGAATCTGCCCTTCCTGCATGATTCTCTAATTAAGACAGAACTTTGCGAAGTGTTTGCAAGAAGTCCCACACTAACCAGCTACTTTTACACGGACTATAGCTGTTCCACCAAGACTTCATACGAGTCAAATTAAATGAGACCAATACATTGCTTAAAGAATCCCATCCACAAACTATTGAAATACTGGTAGCACTGAGACAATTTCATACCCACCTTGTTAGGTTTTGGGATTGCGTATTGTGAGCCATTACCTAATGTTAAGTTTATTCTTTGCTTTGCTAGTGTTTCTGAGGGATTTTTTCCCCTTACACCCTTAAATAAAACATCGGAGGTGAAACATAGATTAGTCATATCTGAGAAATTCCAGCATGTTAGTTTGCCAGCCATTAGTAATCTGAATTCTGTGTAAAGCTCCCACTATAAAAGCAAAATGCAGGCAGATTTTGCCAAAGCTTGCTCAGATAAAGAGGGGATCCTTGAACTTCTTTGCAGGAGCCAAGCAAAATGCATTAGCTTGCACTCTCAGTATGCAGAGCCAAGGGGAGAACAGAGACCTAGCCTCACATATTGGCCTTGTGCCCTTCCCACGCCATTAAATGACTAAGGCATCATGGAAGAAATGTTCTCCATGCCCTGCTGAAATGTCACATTGCTTGTATTCTCATTTCCAAAGGCCTTTGCTTTACTAACAGGCATAAATGCATTGCTTCTTTTTGGATGCCTGTCCAAAAAGTCCAGTGTTTCACTTCCTTGATTTTAACTTTGACAACTTCTGTACTATCAAGGAACGCACTGAAAGTGATTGCTGTGCAAGAGGGTGAGAAAGAGAATGAGGTGCAGTTTTGTGTGCAATACGATCTACAGAATTTCCTACTGCATGCAGTAGGAATAAAAGTAGTCATTAGTGAGATGAGGTATAAATTTTACAATCCTGTAGTCAGTTACTTAGCTGATCTTTCCAGAATCTTGGAAAAGTGTGCTGCAGCTATGCATATGTATTATACTTAATGACAGCCATTAAGTCTACAGTCACAAGATTCAGTCTGCCTTTTGCAGCTAAATTCATACTGCAGCCTCACAGATTTTGTAATAGTTACTGACATGGTACAAAATAATATTCCTGTGGAATCATGATCCTGATTAGTAAAGGGGTAACTGCACTCCCTTCTTCATCTTCATTGGTCCCCACGGGTTTATACTAAAAATAAATTTGTTTCATTCTTTGAAGATGAAAGGTGCTATAAAGTGCACTTTATTAAAACCACTATAAAGATTTGTTATTTTTGCTCATATACCTGCTGAGTGATGGTTTCCAGAAGTCTAACAGCACCCCCTGAACACACGCACTCACTTTACCTTCTGGTTTGGAGAATTCCTGTTAAAATGTAAGCCACTTTTCCAGCTTTTGGTGTACAGCTTCTTTTTTGCTTCAGGACTATAGATCAGACTTTCTATAACCCAGAAAGCTGTGTAGGGATACAGGTTTACTGTAAGGTAGAAGTGATAGAGAGTCTTAATAGATCGAAATGATCCAGCAGACCAGGTTCATAGCCAGATGCTGGTCTTGACTAGGCCAGGAACTGATGGGTTTGGGCTCAGATGTGGCAGTGCCAAATTCTCACCATCTCTGACCCCAGTTAAAAGTCTCCCATGATGATTTTAGTGATCATCTCTTTCCCTGCACGTGGCCTTTCCTTACATAGGAAAAATCCTGAGAAACCTGCAGGACTATTTTTTAACGTCTACTGAAAAATGTCCTCTCTCTCTTTTCCCTTTGGTGCAGAATCTCTGAATCACTGTTTCCCAAACAGTGTCCCAAAACTCACATGGGCTTATTCTTTTGAGGCTGATGACAAAAATGTTAGTGTTAGCAAAAGAACAGCCCAAGTTCCTAGTACCCCTATCGTAACAGTCACAAATCTACAGTCACAAGGGTCTTCAAAAAAGGATGCTATCCCCAGGTATGCACCTTTAAAAGTAGGACTCTTCCTACCAAAATTGTCTGCTTCATATTTCAGTCTCTGCTGCATAGATGCCAGGAGTGTGATTTCTGAGAAGCACTCAATAACCTTGGACAAAGACTTTGCTCAAATTACTAACAGTAAGCCTACCTCCTTTTCTCCTCATTTAACAGCTCTATTATTTGTTTCAATTTCTGTGAGCTTTCACCTCCCAGATGTCTTCTCAGGCTGCATCTGCTAACCACCTTCACAAACCAAGTATCCCATCTATGCCTAGAGAGCCTTTTCCCTAAACAGAAAAAAAAAATAATAGTAATAATAACTTTTTTTTTTAAAGCCAAAACAAAAAGAAACCAAAAATCAAGACTTAACACAAAGAAGAAAGAAGTCGGGGAAAAATCACAGTTATCTAGTACCACATGCAGTAATTAAGTAAGAGAAGAGAAATAAACTTTTACTTCACTCACAAACACAGAAAAAAATAAACTGGAATAATCAGTTACATATCTCAGTTTGTGTTCTTGTGCAGCTCAAAGCGTGCCCAGAGTCTGGTGAATGACAGCAGTTTTCCTGGCACTTAACAGTCAAAAATTCCTGCCTCAATGGCCTTTGCAACCTGGATGATATTTTTGCAGATACATCTTCTAAAATATTAACTGATGCCTATTAACAACCTGTCTTGCTTGTAATCAGAGCAATAAAACTGTTCATGACTGCTCCTATTGCCTCTTATTTGGCAATCAGAAGTGACCATAGAGGCTATCTTCCATCACCTCTGCCTCTTTTCTAGGCTGCTAAGAAGTCAGAAGTTTTAGAGATTTAACCTGTTGCTATGACTATGCTAGTTCTTATAACTTGGTTTCCAAAATCCCTGCTCTTGCCTAAGTTTCTGTTCAGAAGAAAGCTCACAAAATCACACAGAAAACTCTTGCAGACTAAAGGCAGGATCCTTTTCTTGTAGTGAGTGTCCCTTGTATCTCTGTGCCTCACCTCCTGCCAAGGCTATGTTTGGAAAGAACACTCCTTTCCTTTCTACCAGAGCTGTTCCTTTGGAAACACAGGCTTGCATAGGGACTGCAGTAAATTAACAGATATCTCAGCTGTCTTACCACTTCCTTCCACTCTGTTATTCCTTTTAATGGCTTGCCAATGTGAAGATATTTTCATGAGACAGTAAACAAAGGGGTCTCATGTCCCTTAGCAGATTTCCTTAATTGAGGCAGTTGGGTATCCTATTTTAAGAAAAAATAGCTGATTCAAAACAAACCCAGATCCACAGTGATGGTCACAAAATGGAAACAAGGTTCTCTATGTTCCAGGCATTACTGAGCAGCTTCCCAGAGTGTCACTGTTAACCAGAAACATTTATGGGTAGCAAGTTTAAAAAGTATATTAACATATTAAAGTCATATACTTAATTCAGCTGTACAGAATTCAGTTCTGTATTGCTAAAGGAATGAAAATAGGAGGTTTTATCTATTGCAGTTAAAAAAAAAAAAAAAGGGAAGAAAGGAAGTATGTTCAGCAGCTGGTTTACTCCTTTCTTTAGTAACCCTGTCACAAACCAACCACAGTACATAGGAGAGGATGGTAGGATAATCCACATGGAAATGTATGAGTGTGTATAAGAGTAGACCAGGTTGATTTTATATATTTATATCGTCATATGTACACATACACATGCATAGTATATACACAGACTGAAGTTCTATACACATACATACACAGGTGTTTCCTTTCTGTCTTTTGACCTAAAATCAATCCTGCTTTTAAACACGTAGCCCACACACAGCTCCCACAGAAATCAGTGACAGTGCGCACGCCCATCTCTGGGCTAAAACTAGTTTATTTAGAACATCTTAGGCATGAAGCCCAGCTTCATTTTTAATACTAATTACATTTAATTTTTATTTATTCCATGTGAATACTGATGAGCCTAAACAAATGTAAAGAAAAGCACAGGGTTTGTTTTAGATTCCTGAACAAACATTTTCAAGATCTACATCAGCATATAATGTTTCATATTTTATAGAATATCCACCCCACCATGAGCTGCACTTCAACAGGGCAGGGAGTGGGAGTAGAAGGAGTCTAGGCCTTTACTCTTGAAAGCAAACTTTTCCATATACACAGTTGAACTGCATCATAACTTCAGTGTTAACTCTTGTGAATGTAATGTATTTTTTAAATTGGTATTTTAGAAACAAAAATAACTAATAAAGGAAACAGGCTTGCAAAAATGAGTATTTTCCACTTTCCTCTCCCAAACAGTTAAAGAATGTAAGTCTTGTTTGGGAAATATAGAGAGAAGTCATAGGTCCCACGCACACACCTGTGATATTAACATAGCTTACTTTCATTTGCTCTGTGTTTTCCTCATATTAAAAATGAAAGCCCGAAAAAATAATATCCACTGTAGCCTTACCTCATACATCCATCCACTTACTTCAGCTCCTCCACTGTAATAACATTCCCAAACATGTTCTCTGTGCTCTCAGTTCATGTATATTTGCTACCCAACTGCAGGTCATTAAGCTGCACACCTGCAGTGACTTAACTCGTGCTTTACTCAGCTCTGAACCTCCCCGCCCCCAGCAAGAGTGAAATCATTCATTCTTCACACTCTCATTAAATGTTGTCTTCTCCTCACAACACTCTGTGCCAACTTCCCTGATGAATCCAACCTTTAATACTCCACAGGTAACTAAAGAGTAAGTATTTCTTACACCAGCTACACACAAATATGCAACTATTTAGGAGGAATAAAAAAAGGCAATTTCCGGCTTAGGTGATGTGGATGACCATTGCCTTGAAACAGGAGCAATCTGTATGTAACCGCATGTCACTAAGTGCTTAAATGTGTGAAGAGATGCCAGACCCATTTAAAGCTTCTTCTCTTTGCTAAACACCATTTTAACTAAAAATACTTACTATGGGTACAGGCTCTCCATATGAATATGTGGTTTTTAAATGCTGCCTGTATTTAGATTCTCTGAGAGACACATACTGTTTATGTACCACCTGTATGTACAGGAAGAAATAGAGTAGATGGGAAGTTAAAGCTGCCCATCAGCTAAAGAGTCCTTGATGGGACTTTCCCCCTTGATGGGGAAAAAAGGCTTTGCTGTGGGTACCTTTAGTATCACTCAGATTTTGAGAATTCTGTTTGCAAATGGTTTCATGGCCTGTTCTATGGAAGCAAATTTCCAACCATAAATGAAATTCTACAGGCAGAGATCCCCAGGGGGAACCCATCATGGAGAATTCCTTCTTGTGACCTTCCATCCATAAGGCTGAATTTATCTTTGACGTAACACCACTGGTGTTAATGTTACATGAAGGATCAATTTCCCCTACATCATTTGTTTCATTTTCAATGCCAAGGAGGCCAGAGAAAACCACCTTATTGCCATTTCCACCTGCAAAGCTACAGCTATTTAGAGCCAACTATTTAGTCCCACTATCCCTAATGGTGGGTTAGATTTTATGGTCAATGCAGGATGATGTTCTAGTGAAGGATGTTGACACTAAAATAGTCACAACCAGTTCAAAACTGGATTCAGATTACCTTAGGTTGGGGTACCAGGGATTGAAGGTATCCAGAACCCTCTCCAGCTTGAGGATGTTAATGGAGGTTGATTAAGAAGTGGGAGGTAATGATGGCCTGTGTATTGCCCACAGCACTTCAGATGTATCTTTTCTAGGTGGGTTAATGATGATCATCAGTCCTCATCCCTCACAGATAGCTGGTAGCTGTCTAAGGCTGTGTTAGAGGCTAGGTTTTAGGCATGGACTACACAATACTGCCCTTAACATCCTGAGAACGACCATTTCTGAGTTAGCCAGATGCTGTGGTGCAGTAAATCCAGAAACTGTCCTTCCTGTGATATATGTTCCCTCTACTTTCCATCCAGTGCGGCAGACCTTTATGCTCACAGAACTGCTTTTGCAAAACAGTGCAAAGGTCCATGGCTTCCATGCTCCATTTTACATGGGACATGATTTATGAGTAGAAATCTTACAAAAATGGAACTTCAGATGCATTTCCTTCATTGACACGTTGGCAAACATCTTATAAATCACAATGCAAGTGCCAAAATTCCTGCCAGTGATCAACAGATTTTATCAAGCTTTTATAGCCTTCAAAAACAAGTTCCACAGAACCTTGTTCTACTTTATTATTAACTTGCTATTAGAAAATGTCATTGAATGAGCAATATTTGCTACAATGCCAAGCACACAAACCGCCTGCAATACCTGCAAATAAATTATATCTTCTTCTGATCTGAAAATACATATTTCTTATTATATTCTGGAAGAATGGGGAAAGTTACTCGGTTACAAAAACACCACAAATCCTGTGCACCATGTAAACAGTTTCATTTTATGCACTGACTTTCTTCACATCTGTGCAAATAAAGCCATTGTTACAAGCACAAAGAGCTGTGGTATACAATACATGCAGCTATGAAACCATGAGTGCTGCTATGTGTTGAGTCTTTAAATGGAAGTGGCACATCTGCTTTTGGCATAGGAGTGTAAATCAATCCAAGATGTTTATTAAAGAGTAAGTAACGACCTGTCCACACACTCTTTCTTCCATCCAGCCTTGGTTTTGTTCTTGCTTTGTTATTTTCCTGGCAGTTAGACATGGGCTCTGCACACTGAAAGTATGTGGTGTTTCTTCAAGTACAGATAACATAACATGTCACGTAATATTGAACAAGTATGTGATGTGGAATGGTTTGGACAAAAATGCAAGCCAAAATGAGGTGGGGAGGAAAGGGTAAGTACAAACAGCTACAGAACAGTGACTGAACGGTTTGTTACTCTGCAAAAGGCAACTATGTTTCCTAAAACCTTTTGAATTAATAAGACCTAGATTTGATTCCATGTTCTAGCTCATGGGAATTAATGAATAGTGAAGCAATAGTGAAGGATGGTGAATATTTTCTTAATGAATGGAGCAGTCAATAATTTGTATTTGCTGAAGGTATTTATAGCACTGGGTATTATACCACTGGGTCTACCTGAGCAGGCCTGGTAGAAGCACAAGCCTTTCAGCTCTTGCATGGGTTGAGCAGCAGGAAAGTCAACATAATATTGGCACTGGCCAGTATTGACACTGCAAATTGGCCCTTTTTGTGAGCAACTGCTGGTGTATTTGGCACAACCTGTAACATGTTTCTTTCCCACTGACTGAGGAGCTCTAGGCTCTGCTGTAGAACAGCAGTCCAACGACAACAATACCTTTTGTGGGCAGCCTCTTTGTGGGCTACCTGCATGAAGCAGCACTTTAAAGACTGGAATTCATGAAGAAGGCAATGGCTCTGGGTCTGACAGTAGAGCCTGGGCCACACAGTGCTCCTTCCTCTTCCATCAAAGGATGCACAGGAAAGCATCCTAGGAGAGGGAATCCTCCACAGCTAGGCAGGAGGAGCAACCCATTCTGTGTCCCAGAGAAGGGCCTACTTTGTAGCATGTCTTTGAGTAACCAGAAGTAGAAAGAAAAATACAGTGGATGTTGTCTTCTTGACTTCCATGTGGAGAGGTCATAACAAAGTGATGCTGTTCTTCAAATGCATTGAAGGAAACAAGACGTCCTCTCAGACACTAAAGGGGGGCTCATCCATCAGAAAGGCAATATGTCTTCTGTATGATGGCAGTGGAAAACAACTGTTTTAAGAGACAAGATTGAAAAACAGACTGATGGGAAATGGTTCAGGAAGCCTTGTTGCGTAGAAGAGGGAACAGAGGCTGCTGGAAGTGTGCCACCCAGTGTTTTATACTTGCACATTTAATTGACTAGACTGAACAAACATCTTCTGCAATTGTTCATTTCTTCTTTGTTAAAATGGGCAGGATATATTAAAAGGCTGGATTGCATATTCGTATGTTTCAGTGATAATGTTACCTATCAGCTCTGTCCCAAAAGCGTCTAAGATTGCTGTAAATTTGTTAATTGGGTGTCTTTTCATCTGTAGCTGAAACTCAGCTGCATGAGTGACCCAGGTGGATTTGCTCAGCAATACAGAACATACCAGGACAGAATTTATACAGCGATTACTACTGCAGGCTAGAATTATCTTGATCAGACTTGTTACAGCATCTTGTTAAAATATTTTAGGCAGGGAAAAAATATTAATTTAATTAAATCAAAATAGGTAGCCCAGGAAAGTTTAAAAAGGAAAAAAGAAAATAATGCTTTCTCCCATTTATTCCACACACTCTTAAGTTTCTCCTTTTAATTGAATTTTATTTTATTCCATGTGCCTGATAATGGGACTTCGTGGAACTGAACCTTTTGCAAGTCACTGTGCCAGATTTTTGGAGAGCATCTCGGACAGGTCTCTTAATTTCCATTTCATTTTGTCTTTCTATGACTGAAATATTGTTATTTAAATGAGTGCTTTCAAGCTCAGATTTTTTTAATGCAAATGTGTGCTGCTTCCCTACTGAATTGAAACCATCAATACTTTTTCCCTGTGAAAAGCAGGATAAAAAGTAATATTCTCAGGGCTGAAGGTGAGCTGGGATGTTACTTTTGTGTGAATTTAAGCTAAAAAAAGGGAGACACATACAATGGTGAAGTATCAAAATATTGGCTCAATCTTCCTTCTACCCAAGATATGACTAAAGCAGTTCTGTGTGTTTTAAAGAACAGCTGATGTAGGGAAGGTGCCAAGACACAGCAGACCAGCCACACTCCCTCAAGGCATTCTGTATAAGCTGCTTAGGGGAGTGCACACAGAAGTGAGACACTATGCGCCTCCAGCAGTCTTAAGGTGCTTTTTACCATCCTTCCTTAGAGTACACTGCATTCTTGTCTTCAGGCTTTTCTTTTAGCTATAATGTCTAAAAATGTAGGGGTTTTTCTTTAAATCTGTGAATGTGGAAGTTCTCCAGTAACCACATGCCTCCTGGAGCACAAGCTTTCTGCTCATCAAATATTGCAAGATAGGAAAAACACCACATCCCATGCCCCCAGTGTCAAAAAGGGTTGGTAGCACCTGAGTTGCATCCATCCCTGATCTCTGCCAGACCTAGAGGCGTGTGATGCTGCAGCACGTGGACTGTCTCACCCCTTCTCCCATTGGACAAGCATTCATCTTGCAGCAAAAAGTGCCACAGTCCATGCCCAGTAGCACCCATGCCAGCAGTATTAGCAAACAGACCTCAGAGACTGAGCTCCCCTTTTAATCACAGAAGTTGTTGTTTTCTCTCAGTGGTTGTTGTTCCAGCCCAGGCTTTTACACATGTTATTCCTGGACTAATGAAAACTTGAAGTGCTGCTTGCCCTGCAATACCAGATTTATGGACGAGGAGACAACTTCAGCCTGCCAGGTGATAATTTGGCACCCTTATGTCAGTGTTAAAATCCCTACAGCTGTAAATATTTATTGGATATGAAATATACTCCAGCTAACACATTATGATATGAATAAATCTAACCTTAAATAAAACATGTGCTCTCCATCTTTTATTCAGTTTATAAAATTCTTGATTCTTGCTCTGCACATTCTCAGTTTAATACAGCTATTCCAAAGTACAGCAATCCGTGGTGCGCCTTGATTTCTCTTCTAATACAATGTTTTGCTTCTTGTATTTCACCTCTTACAGCTTTTGCAAAGTTTTGATTTGATAGGACAAGCACAGTGAGGGCATTAGGACCAAGAGAAAGACGCACACATTGCTCTGTATTATGTCTGGCAAAGTGCTTCCTGACTGAGTGCTGTAGTTATGTGTGAAACAAAGTCAGGGACCGACTACTTCTCATCTGTTGATCACAGTTAACTTGAAGCCTCTGAACGGGGGAGAGCTGTCAGATCTGCTTTCAGAGATACAGTGCTTCAATCCAGGCAGCAATTGGAAACTTTGAAGAAGCAGGATCTACTCTGGAAGGAAACTATGAGAATTCTTTTGACTTAGAATTTTAAAAGGGAAAAAAAAAACCAAAACACAAAGCTTTAGTTACTCTTTTAATCAGCAAAGCATGCACTTTCCTAACTAAGCTGGGACTCCGTATAATAAAGGATCTACTTTATCTCACCGGATCCATGCTACGTTTTACTACAGTAAGTACAATATTAATAGGAACGTTGTAATTTTTTATTTCTGTAAATAGAGAGGAAAGCATGAAATGGCATCAGTGAAATGTGAGGGAAGCAAAAAAATCCTCTTGGCAGATAGTGAAAACCAGGGCTTTTGTGCAACCCGAGGACTGGAATCTGAGGAAGATCCAAGTGATATTTAACATGACCATCTGTATCATTTTGTCACCAACAGTATGTTCTTGAGGAAGAAGTGC
>VZTH01016836.1:438825-459364 GCA_013397815.1 Aleadryas rufinucha
CGGGGGCGGCAGGGCAGCGAGCGCTCCGGACCCCCGCCCTTCTCTGTCCGTCCATCTGTCCCTCCGACTGCCCGGCTGTCTGTCCGGCTGCTGGGCTGGGGAGGGGGAGGAAATCCGCGCCGGGCTGGCGAGCGGAAGAGGCGGCTTCCCTCCTCGGCCAGGCGCCATCTCAGCCCACCTGCCGGAGCTATGGGGTCACTGGGCTTGCAAAGTGATAAATGAGTCAAGAATTGGGGCTTTCAGCTCTTCCAGAACAAAAGTGACCCAATGGTCACTCATAAAAGTGGAGCCGACTCTGCACTGGTGTGGCCTCACTTTAAATATCGTGTACAGTTTTGGGCACCACAATATAAGAAAGATANGTGCGCCTTGATTTCTCTTCTAATACAATGTTTTGCTTCTTGTATTTCACCTCTTACAGCTTTTGCAAAGTTTTGATTTGATAGGACAAGCACAGTGAGGGCATTAGGACCAAGAGAAAGACGCACACATTGCTCTGTATTATGTCTGGCAAAGTGCTTCCTGACTGAGTGCTGTAGTTATGTGTGAAACAAAGTCAGGGACCGACTACTTCTCATCTGTTGATCACAGTTAACTTGAAGCCTCTGAACGGGGGAGAGCTGTCAGATCTGCTTTCAGAGATACAGTGCTTCAATCCAGGCAGCAATTGGAAACTTTGAAGAAGCAGGATCTACTCTGGAAGGAAACTATGAGAATTCTTTTGACTTAGAATTTTAAAAGGGAAAAAAAAAACCAAAACACAAAGCTTTAGTTACTCTTTTAATCAGCAAAGCATGCACTTTCCTAACTAAGCTGGGACTCCGTATAATAAAGGATCTACTTTATCTCACTGGATCCATGCTACGTTTTACTACAGTAAGTACAATATTAATAGGAACGTTGTAATTTTTTATTTCTGTAAATAGAGAGGAAAGCATGAAATGGCATCAGTGAAATGTGAGGGAAGCAAAAAAATCCTCTTGGCAGATAGTGAAAACCAGGGCTTTTGTGCAACCCGAGGACTGGAATCTGAGGAAGATCCAAGTGATATTTAACATGACCATCTGTATCATTTTGTCACCAACAGTATGTTCTTGAGGAAGAAGTGCAGATATGGATCACGTAAGCTGCAGTTTCTCTTGTTGTTTCTGATGCTGGGTTTTTTGCTACTGATGGTTACAACGCTGAATCCACCAGCCAGCAACCAGAGCAAGGAAGGGACTTTCCAGCCTGTGGAGTTCAACCCCCGGGAAGGGTATCAGATGGACTTTGTGGAGACCCAAGAGATGCTGGAAACCCAGGAGGAGAGCCAGCAGTACTACCCTCTAGATGGTCTATCGCCTTTCATCTCCCTGCGGGAGGATGAGCTGATCATGGCCGTCGTGTCGCCCACCGGCAAAAGGAACCACAGCAAGGCCAGGAAGGGCTATCGCGTGGTGAAGCAGCAGAGCAGGCGGCTGGAGGGGAAGGCAGAGGGGTACCCCGAGTCCCAGCCGCTGTCCCTTCCCCTGCAGGATGGGCAAGGAGCTGCTGCGGGGGAGCGGCCGCTCGGCCTGGAGAGCCACGGCTTTAACGAGGCGCTCAGCGAGCGGATCGCGCTGCGCCGGGACCTGCCTGAGGTACGACACCCGTTGTAAGTAAAATACCCTATTTCACTTCTGGGGGAAAATCTGCCTCCTTCGCCGCCACCGCGCCTCCCCGCACCTCTCCTCCTCTAGACCCCGCGTCTTTCCTATCGAACTCCCCCCTCCGGTTCGGGAGAGCGCTTTTCCCCGCGCTGCGTGGGCAACACCCCCCGTTCCTCAGAGCCAGGGACGGACGCTACCAACTTCCTTCGGGAGGTGGTTCAAGCTCTCAGGAGCCGGCGGGCGGCAAAGGTGGAGGGGGGCACGGTGCGGGAGGGGGTAGCTGGGGCTGGCTGGGTGAGCGGCGGCAGAGGCGCGGAGCGCAGCGCCGATGGCTGTCGGTGTCCGCGCTGCTGCGGCGCCGCCCGCCCCGGCCCGGCTCCGCTTCNAGACTGTCCAGAGGAGGACAACAAAGATGACAATGGGTCTGATGGAGAAGCTGTGTGAAGAGCAGATGAGGTCACTTGGTTTGTTCAGCTTGGAGAAGAGGAGACTGCAGGGAGACCTCATTGCTGTCTACAGGTTCCTCACAAGGGAAGGAGGAGGGGCAGGCACTGATCTCTTCTCTGTGGTGACCAGTGACAGGACCTGAGGGAATGGCCTGAAGTTGTGTCAGGGGAGGTTTAGGTTGGATATTAGGAAACGATTCTTCACCCAGAGGGTAGTCGGGCACTGGAACAGGCTCCCCAGGGAAGTGGTCACAGCACCAACCTCAAGCAGAGTTTGGACAATGCTCTCAAGCAAATGGTGTGACCCTTAAGGTGTCCTGTGCAAGACCAGGAGTTGGACTCAACGATCCTTGTGGGTCCTTCCAATTCAGAATATCCTGTCATTCTGTGGCAAGCATTGAAAGGAAAATCCTGGGAGGAAGGAAGGTGGAGATTGGCGTGTCTGACAAGTTCTGCCAACACCACCATACCTGTCAGTACCTGTCAGGCTGTAAGGCCACTGTGAAAAAATGTTGCATTTGAAGCCCCAGGTGTCACATTTGAAGTCTGGAGAATTGAGAGCCAGTTGCCCCAGCAGCCCCAGAGGGGCTTCTCATCGCACTTCTTAAAAAGGATCTGAGATGTATCTACTGTCAAGCTGTCCCAGGGAAAGTTCAGGTTGGACATTAGGAGGAATTTCTTCAACTAAAGGGGCAACTAAACATTGGAGTGAAATGCCCAGGGAGGTGTGGAGTCATTGTACCTGAAAGAAAGACGACATGGCACATAGTGCTGTGGTCTCGTTGAGAAGGTGATGATCAGTCAAAGACTGGACTTGATATCAGAGGTCTTTTCCAACCTAACTGATTCTGTGATATGCTTCCCTTCCCAGGGGAGAGGGAAAGGTATGTGGGTGGTGTCTTGCCTCCTGTAACAAAAACTATTTTTAGTTTTCACCCAGGACATGTGGAAAGATGTACTGGAAAACATTTTAAGTAAGACACAGAATAATTTTTTTTTTTCTAGTGTTCATTTTCACATGTTTAAAGACAGCTGGCAGCTCTAATTTAAGAGTACACTCTCAAAGAAAGAGAAATTAAACAGTGTTTTCTGTACTTATTGACTAGGTTCAGTGTTAAATTGGTAACTCCATTAAATAATGACATGCTGATATTATTTCAGTTATTTTTTGGCATGCTTCACTACTAACTCTTTGAACTATGTAATGTTCAAAGGAGGAATGACTACCCTGGTTTACTGCCTGTGATGTGAGCCAAAAAACAGTTTTACTTTGGCAGATGAAGGGCCATTCAACAAGAGACAGCTTTAGTTAATACTAATCTTGGTAAAATTTAAGCCATGGTCTCAGAGATCTTGGATGGATTTTGCTGTCTGACTAGTTACAGCCTAAAGAGCCCTCAACACCACAGCTTACAGAGCCCAGACTGAAACCCCAGATCTCAGCATCTGAGGCTGATCTAAATCCAGATCATAAACCTGCAGCAGAGGTATATGTCTAAGCCAGCCCTGTCCTTTATGGCACAACACAAAAACCACAATGAGAATTTTTAGGTGTAGTTTACTCTGGGGGCCTGGCTCACAACTGTGTCAGTCCAGTTTTACAGCAGTGTAAAAGGAGAGCAAACCAGAATGAGATTGTCTGTGTCTCTATTTGGCTTGCATCATGTTGTTCATCACAATGTCTCTTATTATTGAAGTAGAGGGAATGCAACCAGTTAGACATGTTTCAGGGAGTTACCTCCATGGACTCAGTCTCCGTCATTTCACTTGAAATTGGATGGCAAATGCTTCACATCAGAAGAGGCTCATCCTCTGAGGTACCTTCATCCCTCAAAGTACTTTCTGCTGCTATCACTTGCTCCAGCTGGGACTGACACTCTCGTGGGACAGCTGAATCAAGCCTGCCATTGTGACTTTTATGATGGAGGTTCTGGCCAAAAGAAAGGTCTGTTTTTCTCTCTTGGATTTGAGTGTCAAACATATCCAGGCAAAAGAAACTCACGAGGTACCTATGAAGGTTTTAAGTTTCATTACAAAAGTATAGCTTCCTCTGGAGTGCTGTTTGGAGCTGAATCTCAGTGAAACATTTTTCTGATGGTGAGTGGGAGTCCCTGTCAGCTATGCCTTTGCCTTGTCAGAAGTGCTCTCTGTTCATTGCTGCATGTGAAAATTCCTTGTTTTTCACAAATTAGATTAAATCACTATGTCTCATGTCAGCCACAGCCCTCACTTTTTGAAATGCCAATTTATGATGGACAGTCTCTGAAACTGCTCCAAATTACAGGGAAGGTATTTTTGTATACCAGTACCC
Source organism: Aleadryas rufinucha (assembly GCA_013397815.1). Classification (NCBI taxonomy): domain Eukaryota; kingdom Metazoa; phylum Chordata; class Aves; order Passeriformes; genus Aleadryas; species Aleadryas rufinucha. The sequence continues at coordinate 443,211 of VZTH01016836.1, forward strand.
TTTTGCATTTTTGTGAAGATTAGATATCTATATTGCAAGTCTTTGCCAATCTCCATGGCAACTAAGCACTCGCCACCAAGGTTATGTATTCAAGTACAGTTATTTTCAATTCTTTTCCAATTAAGATTTCACAACAGCCTTATTTTCTTGCTATAACCACAGCACTAGCAACTAGGTGCTAATAGCTATAGAATGTTTCTGGTTAGAAGCTACCTGGTAGTAAAAGGACTACATCAGATCTTCATTTTTCTTAATTACCTCTAGATTCTTCTGCTTGAAAATACTCATTGCCAAGTCATGAGAGTATTCTTTTCTTGATCCTGCTGAAAATGGAAACAATCATGTTATACAAAATTGTGAGGTAACAGCATTATTGATTATGCAAAATTAGTAAACCAAGGACAACATACATTAATTACAGTGTAAAAATCAAGAAAATTTGCCTGTTGATGCAAAAAAAATAATGTGAACTATTGAAAAGTATAATAAATTATTAAAATTGTGCTCATTTTAAATTTATATTCCCAGAAGTGCATCTATAGTAACCATTTATGTGTATTCATAATTAAATCATTCAGACTATGGATTCTCTTAAGTGATTAAGAAGACAGAAGGCCCTATGCTGCTAGACACTATCCAGACAGATCACTGTCTGGGTAGTGTCTAGCAGCATAGGGCCTCAGTTCATGAACAGAAGCACTAAGTACAATGCTAATAAACATAGAAATATTAAAATTATATCCCTTACATGATTTTCTGCTGAGTAGCCAATTGTTTAACAACCACTGTAAAATCTGTATTATGACTTGCTTGGCAATACAAAAATACTGAAATAACAATGGGCTGTATTCAGCAAATTGTGTAATTCTTTGAAGAAGTTCTTGCTGCTGATTAAATGAGTTAGGACACTGAATGACTGTTATTTGGGAAATGACAAGATTTTTAAAATGTGCTTTCTAATGTCAGCAAAGCAGATATATAGACGCAGTCTTTGAATATGGGCATTTGAAGGCATTTTCTGGAAAATGTGCATCCTTACACCAGAATAGATGTTTTTCATATGCATTTTCTGTGAGGATGAATGGGAAGTGTTTGTCATCTTTAAATGTTTGAGTTGTTGTGGTGGTTTAACACCAGCTGGGAATTAAACTTCCCCCTGTTCCCCTCTGGTGAGAGAGGGACAAAGGAGAGACTATACATATACAATTTATATAACAATTTGTGTAACAATTTACTGAAAGAAAACACCAATGGAGTAAGAAACACACAGTGACAGCAGAAATATTAAAAACAAAAGTATACAAAAAGAGAAGGTGCTTTACACATAAAAGGTGTTCACCACCTTGACTTAGTTCTGCATGGCCACTGAGACGAAGACAAGATGGTGGGAGGATGTTCCTGTGACTCAGCAATGACAGTGGTTATTCCCGAGGCAAAGACAAGATGGCAGGGGGATGTTCCTGTGGCTTGGCAGTGATACACAGTTATTCCTAAGACAAAGACAAGATGGTGGGCACTCTCCTTAAGCAGTGCCACATGGCCTCCTGAGACAAAGACAAGATGGCAGACTCTCCCTGCAGCTGATGTTCCCCAAGCCCAAGACAATGAGAAGCAATGATGGAACAAACACCCAAAACTGGATTGGCCACATTGCACCACGCCACCCACTTCCGGACTACTCTGCTATTTCAATTGCACACTGACTCCCAGCTGGGAGCCTCATTCAGCAGTGGTTAGTTTTCATTGGAAAAGCAACCTGTACAAACTTTATAGTGAAAATACATTTTCTTTCTTATATATATGTATATTTGTATTCATGGCCCATGTAAGCATCCATGTCTTTCCCATACAGGGTTGAGATGTTGGCTTCATTCACTAGGATCTTGGTCAGGTAATCCACAGGTATACCGATCTGTTGTGCAGATGAGTTATTTTATTTGTTAGTGTTAATGGTACTGCATTTGTTTGCCCTTTTCTCACTTACTTGAGAAAATGTGGAAATTGGTGGAGGCTGACTGACCTGCTTTATCCCTTACTCTGCTCTAATTATCTTCAGGTTTTCTGTGCGTTCTGGACCATTTCTGTTTGACCTCTGTTTTTTGAGGCAGACAGAGCAGAAAAAAAACTGTCCCAGAACACAGAAACAATTTCCTCTTTTTGTATTTTAATTTTGATAGTGCCATTACCATATTTTCACTTCATACTCCAGTTTTGGACACCTTAGTACTTCCTTTTCTTAGAAGTGAGTTGAGATCTTAAACTGCTTTCCACCCCTGAAGGTTTAGGTGTTGCTTGCAACTTTGCTCTGAGAAAAAAAGTAGCCATTTGTACCAGTGCTTCCAGTGTCTTCCTCATTTGGTCCCACGCAGGTGCCTACAGCAAAAATATGACTCCAGTCTGCCTACTGCTAGTGTCATCATCTGTTTCCATGATGAAGCCTGGTCTACTCTGCTGAGAACTGTGCACAGCATTATGGACACAGCCCCAAAGGCCTTCCTCAAGGATATCATCCTAGTCGACGATCTCAGCCAGCAAGGTAGCTCCCTTGTGTGAGTTGTTTTTTCCAAAACTTTGGGGAAGAAACTGTCCTCCTCCAAGAAGTGTGTGAAGAGAGTAGAAGGCAAAGAGGAGTCTCAGGAAGCGAGCTAAGCAGAGCCCAGAGCTGGCTACCAGGTTTCACTATCCATCCCTAGAATTCAGCATAGCCTTTCAACTTTGAAATATGTTTCATTCCCTCCCCCTGCCCCTGCCATCATTTACAACCACTCTGAACTTTTCTTACTTTAAAATAAGATCACAGTATGCAAATCTTAGGATTCCCACTGGACCAGATCTGCTGTCATAATTTCCAGACTTGGATTTTGGCTGAAGTATAGAGTGGAAAAGTCCACATTGCTGAAGTAATCCGAAGTGCTTCAGAAAGCCAAACACCTGTAGTATCTCACTCTGATCTGTGTATTTTATGAGGAGAGCATCCACCTTTTGCTAAAAACAGGAGAGAGGCTATTAAGATTCCCGCAGGAATAGCTTCATACCTTGTGAATTTCAGTTTCCATTAGTCTCTACTTCCCTTTAACATTATGCTGCTGTAGAAATATTTGGAATGTGGCCTACTTGGCCATTTAAAACAAATGCCCCTGAAACATTTTACCAGCAAGAAGTAGCATCTCCTACTACCCGTTTCTTTTCTGTAACAACTTGAATCAAAACTAAAACATTTCAGTGACTGTTCTGTTTCTGACAGGGCCTCTGAAGTCAGCTCTGAGTGAATACATCTCTAAGCTGGATGGTGTGAAGCTCATCCGGAGCAACAAGAGGCTTGGAGTCATCCAAGGTCGGATGCTAGGAGCTGCGCGGGCTACCGGTGATGTGCTCATCTTCATGGATTCGCACTGCGAGTGTCAGAAGGGCTGGCTGGAACCCCTCCTGGCCAGGCTCTCCAGCAACCGGTAAATATCCCTGCATATGGTAATTTCAGCTGAAAGGGATCTACTTGGAAAGTGTTGGGCAGTTTTTTAATCCTTCCTTGGTTACCTTCTTGCTTCTGGTCACATTCCTTTTATTTTCTACCTTATCACCATAAGCATCACTCTGATATGTGGGAAGCAGGATAGGTCTCACAGCTGATAACCCTCACTCTACACCCAGTGTAAATTTCAAAATTTGTATCCAGTTAGAGCTTTAAGAAGGCTTCCTCCTGGTCTGAATTTAAAAGGTTTCAGTCTCAACCTGTTTGTAAATTGGCAAACATCCACCAGAGAAAACTACTGCGAGACACCATTATTTTCACTTTTTAGCTGTCTCAGTGATGAAGCCAACAATAAAATTCTTTGTCCTCCTGAGCCAGTTTGGCTGTGTACCAACGTCACCTTTTGGCCACCATTTCTATTCTACGGAAAAAGCCCAGAATTCCTGGGCAGCCTAGACAGTTCCAGCTAATCACAGGTACTTTCACTGACACCAAAGTGACAGAGTAAGGTAGAGATTCATATTTCTGAGTATTTCATGTTTAGGGTGGTTCTTGGGCCTGCTCTCTAATGTGCAGCTGAGCTCATCTATGCAGTCCTTTGAAGAGATTAAAACCACTGCAAATTTTTCTAGGCTTACGTGTCAGTAAATCTTTTATTAAAGGGACTTTTCTGAAAGAGAAATTTGTACATTAACTTGTCACTTGGGAAAAAATTAATTGCTAGAGGGGGTAAAATAAAAAAAAAAATCTTTAAACTCTTACTGGACTGTTAAATAGTCACACTAAACACCTTCAAAGGCTGTTCCCAGGCACTGGAAGAAGCTGCTTTTATGGCTTATTATGTTTGCTTATAAGAGAATTAATGTGAGCTTTTAGAAATTATTACATCATTTGAATGAAAACATTAAGAATATTGAAAGCAAGAGTAATGCTGCCCTAGAATGTCAGGAATATTCTTTTCAAAAAGGTCCTCCTTGGAAAAGCAGATTATTTTTTTTTTGCTGACTAATTAGATGGTTTACAATGAATATACTTCATGATTCTTCTGCCTTGAACTATAGTCTTGTTTTTGATGTTCAAGCAAAACTACTGTGTGTATCAATTGGCAGTCCTTATTCAAGGGTGTTGAAATTGCTGAAATTAAAAGACTTACAGAAAGTCTCGGAGGAGAGCTATAGTGAAGGGAGAATTACAACAGCAAGAGAGAAGTTAGGACCCCCACCACTCCACAAGTGTCAAAAATTCACTGTCAAAATTATCCCTGCTGAGGGAATGCAAAGCCTCCAAGTCTGCTATCGTTCAGAGATTCTGTAGCACTGTCACCAGGGGGTGAGAAAGGAATTCTCTTACCCTGTAGGGCCCATATGGTCATTTATTCCTCCAGGAGAGCAGAATTTAACAGTGAATTAACTAATGTCTAATTGGATTAATGAAGCAAAGGTGGAAAACTGATTGGATAATAGTATGGGCTAAGCCATCTCTTCTTGTATGCTGTATCAGTCACTGTGTCTGGCCCTGGAAGCTTTGTAACTGCTAAGGAGGAGAACCTGTGACATCCTCCACTGAGTAGGGAAGATAAGGTCTAAGGCACCTGGCAATCACCTTCTCTTACTGTCCCTCTTTCTCCAGCTGAAGAATGGTGACAATAACACTGACCTGATAAGGAAGTTAATTCATGATTTTTCACAAATTGCTTGTAATGCTTGCATGGAGATCACCATGGAAATGTAAAGCATTAGCATAGTCAACTTGGCTTCATTTAGCAGTTGAGGAGCTGTTAAATTGAATCATGTGCACTCCCTGAGACTACCCAAGTGAGGAAAGCACAGTGAAAAGAAGCTGAGAGTGACTGGTAAAATATCCATCTTTCCTCTTTTTAATGTACCAATCAAGCTGTAACTCATGCACTTTTGCTGGAGAGACAGGATGGGAAATCACTTAATCACCTGGAGTGAGTGAGTTGTTTGCTGGCAAGGACAAATGCAGCCTTTCAAAGCTCAAACCTTTGCAGGAGCTTAGGGGAGCTGGAGAGTGGTTTTAACTTTGAAAATTGTGATTAAGCCTAATTTTCTAGACTCCTGATCAGAGTGTGTTACTATTATTGTGACCTGTCTTAGAGTGATGATGAGAGATCCTTGCCCAGACTGAGATCTCACTGTGAGTTGAACATACAACAAGACAGATACTCCCAGTTCTTAGTAGACTGTAGGATAAGTACAAGAAAAATTATCCCAGTTTTACAGGTGTAGAAATATTTATACAGAAATACTTGGCAGATATTTGACTTATTCTAGGTAATGACATTTCATCTCCCTACATGATGGCTTTATTCACTAACCCAGCCAAATTTATTTTTCTGAAAAAAAAGTATTAAGTCCTTTTAAATCATTGGAAATGCACTTTTGAGCACCTTGATTGGGACTAGTTTTGTGAACCATGCCTAACAAATTGACTGGGAAGCTGTGCATCAGCTTAGTATATTGCCTAGAGAATGGTTCAGTGGTTTCTAAAGCATTCCTTGACATTTTGATTATTCAAGGATGAATACAGTAGGTACTTGGACAATATTAGAAAACTACATGAGATGCCCCACAGATCATTTCATTTGACAACTGTTTGCTTTCCAGGCCAATTCCAGGTGAGTAGCATGGTGCATAACAATGCAGCTGTGCCATTATTACAGTCATCTTTGGAAGGGTTTGCCTTTTCCAGGAGACTGCAGAGCTGCTATTTTGTATTCCCTCCAAAGGCAGTGAAAGGCAAAGGGGACATATAATGAACCGTGCCATGAAGCATTAAAAATGATGTTCCTTTGATCTAAAAAGTGGCCACTGTGATGAAGCAGGATGATTAAAAAAAAAAAAAAATCCAAAACATATTTCCTGAAAATACTGCATGAAAGCAAAATGAACCTTGATTGTATCCTTGACAAGAATTCCACCTCTAAAAGAGGCCTGGGCACTGTAACTGTGGACAGAGGGGTGGTTTGTAAACGGGTAGCTGGCCCTTAGGACCTTTCCCTTGCTCCTCATTGAAAGGCCTGTTTCCCTCTGTGTCATAAAAAAACCAATTCCCACTCCTGTGAGGTGAAGCAAGTTGTTTTATTTGGATCACAGGAGTTTTCCAGGGATCCCGAAAGAAAATAGAAAGAAAAAGTTCAAAAGAAAAAATCCCAGGTGCAGGGATTAGACACCTGAGCAGCCGCCCGACTGCCCTTGCAGGAGTCTGTGCGGTGCCAAGTGGGTAGAAAAGCAGGAGGCCGTGCCTTGACACCGGGCTCTCTGGACGCTAGTCGGCCAGGGTGAAGAGCAAGAGCCAGAGCAAGAGCCAGGGGCCCCGCCCAGAAGGGAGCTCCGCCCAGAAGCAAGCACCCAGAAGAGAGAGCCCCGAGGAGAGGTGGGGAGCCACTTAAATATCCCTCTAGCCCCTCCCCGGACCGCCCCTGTCCCTCCTCCATGGCCCACGGCGATTGGTGTGGCCGTGGGATGAGGTAACTCCTTCCCGCCAATGGGCTCGTGTCGCTGGGGTATGAGGACAGGCTGATGTCACTGCCTGTCTTTTGGCGGGAAGGAGCCTCATTAGTATTCCATGTTGCCATGGAGCTCGGTGACAGGGGAGGCTAAATTTAGAAAGTGCCGGTTAGAAACTGGTGTTAAGAGGTGCCTCTGGACTTAAGAAGGGGCTTTACAGAACTTGGAAAGAGATTACTAGGGGGTTTAAACAGCAGTAAAAACGAGTTTTTAAACAACAACATTAACACCTTTGAACTCTCAACCATGTGTAAACCTGTCTAACAATCAACATGAACTAATTAACTGTTAACTTTTTATTAAACCGGCTGTCTCTGGTCCATCCGATGGGGCTTCTCCCAAGTTCTTGAAAATGCAAAAAGCCATATCACTATTTCATTTATGACACTCTGTGCTGGAGCACTGCCTATACCACAGCTCAAATATTAGATTAGGAAACAGAAGCCTGTTATATTATCTAAAAAAGCTTATGTGGTTTCTAAAATTCAAAGTGCCTCTACTTAGACTACTGTGATTCAAGGTCACTAATCTTTAATGAAAATGCTGATAAACAGAATAAGAAATTAGCATAGCAGTGGAAAGGTGTTTCATCTGTGCACTCCAATCAGGAACAAATGGAAGCCTCTGCTTGTAGATACAGGAATAGAAAGAGTTCTGCTGTCCAGAAATTTTCCTTGTGGTTCTGATTTTATGGTAATACACAAGAGAGAAGGGAAATATTTTGCACTGAAGATGAACAGCTTCTTCATCTCTTTTATTCTGATTCCCCACTTTTCAGTGGCCCATATCCCAGCTTTTTGAGCTACCAAATACATAAGCCATCTGTTTTCTAACTTCTCACAGGCTTGGGGAAACATGATGTTATCCATTCAGAACCCACACAACCCCAGCATCTGAGCATGCAATTCCATGCTGCTCTCCCTGTTTTGGAAACCTTCCATACACTTCACATGTAACAGCCTGCTTCCTGGGATTTCTGTGTTTGCTTGATCCTTTTATATCCCCCATTTGTCAATAACACTCATTTCAAATTCAGTAAATGTTCTGCAGTTACATGGTAGGTTATGGGAAGATAAGCTATCTCTTTACAATCTTTCACAGTTGATCAGGATCAGAAGGTGACCTATTTTAAAGAAGTTGAGGTAAAGAAAATAAAGATGAGAGTCCAAAGCCAAAGGTAAATATTACTGCTAAACACAGGAGCAGTGAAGATTTAGGCATAATTCATGGCTCATGACTGTCCAGGGTTAAAAGGTGTTGGTTACCTCTACAGATTTTATTACTCTATATACAAATTTTATTATTTTAGAAAAAAGGGCAGGTTCAAAAATTTTTATTTTTTTAATAAAGCATTCCCACAGTATTCCCTTAGCACTCTGCTTTGCAGAGATTTGCTTAGTCCTTAGCATATGAATAGTCCATCCATTCAAGTAGACTGTTCCTATGCCCTAAGTTGGTCTGGAGTTGATCTGCAATGCAGTATTTAAGTAATCCTTTTTAACTGAGCTTTGCCATTCCTTATCATTGCATTTCATTGTCTTATTAATCCTATCTAATTTCAAGTGGTTTGTATTTCTAAGGCTTCAGTTAGCCAGCAAGGTGCTCTCAGTGGAAATGCAGTATACTTACTTATACAGTGAGTAACTGAGGAACCAGCTTGGGTCCTCAGTTACTCACCGAAGTTTTGACTGCATGCAGAAACGGAGAACTTGGACTGCCTGGATTTCTTAGCTACCTAATTTTTGCAAGCTGTGATGCACCCTGAAATAGATTGAGGAATATACACAATTTTCATGTTTGGGTTTTTGAGGGTTTTTTTCTCTCCTTATTTAAAGGAGGATTTAAACTGATTAAAATTTATTTCCTTCCCAGCAAAAGGAAGTCTAAATCAATACAAAAGCACTTTCAAAAAAAGTGTATCCAAAACTTCAAAACAGACACATTAATTAAATCTTCCTCTCTCCACGTTACTTAGTTTAAAATTAGAAAAGAACATAATGTCCATGCTGACTGTAAAGGGTCATGGGAAGACATTTCATTTGCAATTGTATTTGGTCAAGAAATCCCAAACCAGGAAATTGTTCTTGTTTGGGTTGCTCTTTTTCATGGAATTGTGACCTTTTGTAGTTTGTGTGAGTTCCAAGCATTTGAAATATTCACAGATTAGTCAAACAGTTCAAAGCCTTGCTGCTAGTTGTATTTGAATTTCCTGTTTTTCCCTTTCCTCAGATTCCACAGAGTAAAATTAGGAGTAGTTTGTGTGTTTCATTTCAAAGTACTGAGAAGCTGCTGTTTGCCAGTTACCCAGTTAATCATAAGAATAGCTAAGAACATCTTCCAATTATCGTCTACTGTTTATTTGCATTTAGAACCACACTAATATCAAGCCATCATCGAATATGCAGAAAACAGCTATTTTATTTTTTTTAAATCATACCAACCAAACAATGGGTAAAGCACTCCTTGATTAGGATCAAAATTGAATATTGACCAATTTTCACACAAGATAAAGTTACTAGATTCCTCTATTTCAGATCAGAAAGACACTCCCAATATGTAGTTTTAAGGTGTGTTTCTGTTGGTTTCAGCAGAGCTACATCATGAATATACTACACTTACACTGAGTAAAGCTCTAGTATTACTCTTACAAACATACTCTTGAAAACTGTTAATCTTGGCATTCTGAAAAAGCTACTGGGGTACTAGCTCTAAAACACAGTTATCAGTTTTTATTGTATAATTCTGTAGGAAAGGAGATCAGATTTTATTTTGTTCTGGTTTATGGTTGAATTTAGCCAGGATAGAACCTGACCTATCATGCGAGTTATTTTCAGCTGTCTCAAACACTGTGATTTTCCATGTCATAATTTGCAGATAGTTTGGATAATTGCTTGGTCTCCAAACTATCAGAATCCATTATGTCCTTACTGGTATATTTCTTGAATTGGAATCTTGAAGAATTAATGCCCAGTAACTAGAACTACTACTGCAGTGCCTACTCTTACGAGCAATTGCACTGATGCCAGAAGGACCATTGGAGTTTAGGGTTTTATAGTGACAACAAATTTAAGGCGGATTCCAAAAAAAAGACAGGTTTTAAATGTCTGCAATGATATGAAAATGTAGGATAGTCTGAAATGTTTGGATCATCTGATCCAGAATATATCTGAGTTTGTCTGTATTTGCATTGTCTCTGTCTGAACTATCCCAGGATCAGTTCATGTGGTCTAGTCTGCATGGTCAAGGTTTTTTGAGTGGTTTAGTCTACATTGCCTCTGGCTTCCACTCAAATATGCCCTCATGATATTTCCCTCTTGACTCTGAAGTTGTAGAATAAACTGCCCTGGGGTCATTAATTCTTCAGTGCTGTCTGAATGAGAATGGATAAACCAGTAGCAATAGATAGTGTGGGTTTCAGCAAGCAGCAACAAACTGAGGTGGGAACTATGCAACTGCATCCACACTCCCAACCAGGCAGTTGTCAGACATACCCGTACACTGGAGAATGCAGGAGGCTGTGGAAATTACTGTTACAGTGACTTTTCTTTTTTGAAGTTTAGTCATTTGAAATCCATTTAACTTGTTAGATGGATTTCTCCCAGCATATCAAAGAAAAGAAATGCCTGTTTGTGTGAGTACAGCCAGACACTACTACCCTTAGTAACTTTTAGAAGCCCATAATTTCCTTTGCATGCTGTTAAGTGAGTGAAGCTTTCAGTAGAAAGACCCTTGCTGACGTGAGTGCTGCATGGTTTCTCCTGTCATGGATACAAAACTGTATCACAGGGACATCATTAGGAGAATCAGGGAAGAATATCAGCTTTATTATTTTTAGTATCACTTCTTTCCATTTCTTCTTGAGTCCTGCAGAAGGATGACAGGAACTCACTGCCTTAATGTATATGCCTACAAATGTTGCATGTGACCATAAAATTTTCTCACCTATTTATAAACCAGATGCTTGTTTCTAAGAGTGCCTATTATTGCATATTATAAAGGATGGTTTTACACCTGAGCAGAGAAATAAAATCATTTTTCTATTTTAAATCTTACTGGATTAAGCTCATCATAGGACAATCGGCTCTTATTAGGGAACAAAACTGAGTAATTTTAAAGCAATCCTCTGCATGGTTGTGCTATTCACTGGCAAGCAGTAGTCTCTGTTTCCCCATGGGCTTCTAAAATCCTCTACAGGAAATGTCAACTGTGAAAAAACAAAGTTGGGAGTTTCTCCCCGCTCTGATACTGAGAAAACATTATTCTAGTGATTGTAGAGGCAGAGAAGATATGTCAAGATTACATTAACAATCACCCAGAACTACGATGTTCCTCAGCTGGTTCTGGCCTCTGCCATGGAAAAATACAAATGTCTCACTGCACTGGAGACTTCTGAGATGTCCTTTCTTCACTGACAGTATTATGTTTCAAGCAAATTTCTCTCCTTGTGATTTCTGACCAACATATACATCTAAAAGAGGAGATTAAAACATCTACATTTTGCCCCCAAACTGACAATTTCATTTTTCTCTCTCTCAGTTTTAATAGGAAGTTATTTCCTAGGGAAAGAACTATACCAGAATAATTTCCTACATGGATATTCCTACTCTAGAACAAGAATAATTTTTTTCCAGTGTATTTTAATCCCTCTTAAATATTACTGATTTTTCTCCAGAGGAACTTCTGTCTATAGACAAGCCTTTGCACTGAGACCAGAGACTATCCTTTTAGCATAACAGAGAAGAAATGGATAATATTATTCTTCAACACTTTTTCCCTGCAGTCCCTTATACCATTTCATTCACACTCTGAAAATTTCCAAATGTGATATATCATTGACCTGAAAACAGGAACACTGAAGACTGTTCTGAACTACCAGTTAATTCCAAGATGATGTGCAAGTACACTGTGAAATACTGTGACTTCTTTGCCACAGGGAAATGTCTAGTACCTCTTCTCAGACTAATCCAAATTTAACTGAAGTTAGAAATGAATTCAAGGATTGCCACTTACAGTGTAATGACTCTGTTCTTGCTCTTAAAAGTAGATTCCACACTCTGACAGTGCATTTGCAAGAGCATTCTAAGATTGTCATAAAATACAAACAGACACTGGCTTATGAACTCAGTAATAAATGTTTTTTCAAAACAATCATCAGAAAAAACTAAGGATAAGTGCACTCTTCATTGGCCTGAAGTGACAAACTCATGAACTGTGTGCAACATCTACAGGAAAATCGAAGGATGGTAAAGTGTGTGAGACCAAAATCATCTTCTACTATAAACTTTGCATCCATGCAGAGCCTGTAGCATCAGAGGCTGGGGCCTCTCTGTGAAATAGCTTTATAAGAATTCTGATGGTTAACTCAGAACAAAATCCTGGATAGCTTTAAATGACAATGCAACGTACAAGGTATCAGTAAATTATTGATCTGTAGATTCCTCACCGCATGCTCAGTATTCCCATGCACTGAGCACCTGAGCTTCTGTCAGCAGGAAAACTAAGGGCACTCAGCATTTAGAGGAGTGCTTGTGCTTGACAGTGTCAAAGAGAAGAGCTAATGTTTACTAACAGAGTAATGAACTTGATTTGTGCTTTGATTTTGGAAATAAATGGTATTGTCTTTTTCAGAAACAGTGTCGTCTCCCCTGTCATAGATGTCATAGACTGGAAGACCTTTCAGTACTATCACTCGGTGGGCCTGCATCGAGGTGTTTTTGATTGGAAATTAGATTTTCATTGGGAACCAGTGCCGGAGCATGAAGAGAAGGTACGACAGTCTCCCGTCAGCCCTATCAGGTAACAGTCCATCAGACAATGTGCCTTGCTCAGCTCAGCAGCAAAACTGTACATTTTAGGTCATCTGGGGTCATCTTCCAGCTAACAGAGAGGGGTGTGGTTACTTGCACATGCTCAGTTAATAATTCTGAAGGGACAGTTTTGTTTGTTTGTTTGTTTTGGCCTTTAGTAATCATTCTAACTAGATTTGCAGTCACGCTTTCAATGTGACAAATACTTGCCACACATCAACACAACTAGTGTACAACCTGACCAAACAAGGTGTGGAGGTTTGTAGGGAAAGCAAAAGACAGGTCACACAGAGTTAAAAGAGATGTCTTAATCATGATCTGTTTGTCTCTTGCTTTGGATGTACATGTGTATACTGTTCTGAGTCTTATTTGATAATCCAGCTCTTAGCTCCCTTCCCCAGTAAATCCTAGAATTAGACTCCAGTTGTTCTTTGTTTTGGTTAGATAATCAGTTCATTCAAGCTTATATGGAGCAGTATTCAAACATTTTGTAATACTCACTCTACGGAAATGGTGGAATTTTCACTCTTTATATAATCCCTTATCCAAAACTCAAGGTGTTCACCTCCAAACTGTTTTCTACACAGGAGTCCTGCAGTAGCTGGTGCAGTGGTGGCCATGTATCGGCATTACTTCCAAAATACTGGAGCTTATGATTCTGACATGACCATGTGGGGAGCAGAAAACCTGGAACTATCTATTAGGGTAAGGACCTTAATTAAAACATCAAGCTGTGATAACTATTGCAATTTTAAGGAACCTAAGTGAAAAGGCAAGAAGATATTTGTTTAAAAAGTGCAGAACATGTTGGGTTATGGAGACTACAACCTTCCCTGCAGAAATCTATCCCCACGCTCCACAGCCTGTCAGGATTATACAAGAACATGCAGCTGCTGTGAATTAGGAGCATTATGTCAGGAGAAGGAAGTTTTGCTGGCTATCACTATCTGCCTGAGGCCTGAGTCACTGCTTTTGGCACCCTTTGAAAGCTGCCTCTTCTATTCTGGCATGTTAACATGCACCAAAGGGAGAGTAGCTTTATTTCTTTGCCAACCTGTAGTTTTAATAGCAAATTGTTTCTATTAAATCCTTTGCATTGATTTTTGCTGAATACAAAGAGTAACTGCTACTAAAAAGCAATGAAAATTGCAGGCACAAAGGGTATAACGTCGTTAATATCCCAGACAAGAGAAGGTGTGCACCCAGATCTCTCCACTGCTCTGCACTGTTTGTGCACAGAAAAACATAAAAGCATACAAATAGCCACACTGGGTCAAATCAGAGGTCTGAATGCCCAGTATCTTCTCTGTGTCTGTGGGGAACAATGTATGAAGAAGCATATAATAATGCTCCTGCTGTTTCCAGGATTTCCTGAGGCAGAGTCTGGAGTAAAGGAGCTTCTCAGTTTCAGATAAAAGTAATCTAAATAAGGTAATCTCTTTTTGTGCTTTCACCTGTGTTTCAGACCTGGCTCTGTGGTGGCTCTGTAGAAATTATCCCATGCTCCCGAGTGGGGCATGTCTATCGAAATCACTTCCCCCGTGCTTTCTCCTATGAAGAGGCTATTGTGAGGAACAAAATCCGAATAGCAGAGACCTGGCTGGGCTCATTTAAAGAGAACTTCTACAAGCATGACACTGTGGCTTTCTTAATGAGCAAGGTAAAGACATCTGTAGAGGCTTGTTTCTGAGGTTTGTGTTGAGATAGGTGAAGGGAGTGGAATAGGAATGGGGGTGTCTGTATGCAGTCAGATGCAGGGTATAGTCATTTTTATTAAACCTTCCAGTGAAAGAGCTGTCGGATCAGGAAGGGGAGAGAGAAATTTGTGCCTAAGTTCAGCCTTGTGCTGAAGTTACAAAACCTTGTGGAGTATAACCTCTTCTCCAAATGACTCCTTCTTCAGCTTCCCCAACAAGCTGTGGTTTGTTTTTTCACTGATAATATGTGGAGGGTTGTGGTGCATCTGAAGCGGAAGCTTGCAGCTCTGTGTGCTCAAAGGATACTCCTAGAGGGTTCATTACTGAAGGAATTCCTCATAGAGTTCCTGAGGATATTCAGTATTATTCACAGGTGTGTGGCAAATTGCAGTGTCTCTCCTACTGGAAGGGAATATATCTGAGTGCTCTAGTGACAAAAAAGGTGTGTTTTTTTCCTGAACTGACGTATCCAGAAGTAACTGAACTGAGAAAGTCAGATCTCAACACACCCCTATTTACAAGTTACGTTTTCATTAGAAGCATCGCGCAGACATCTGACTAGACATTCCTCCAGGAATTTGGATTCCCAGCCGCCTGTAAGCTAGGACAGGCTTGCAGCCAGGTGTGTGGTGTAGCCCTGGCATGCAGCTACACTTGAACCAACTGCAGGTTACACACAATCTGATAACTACAGAATGGCCACACTTGTTTTTTAAGCCACTGTACAGTCCATGGCAGATCAGGGGTGGTCAAGGAACTGTATATCACTTGTATTACAAACCAGTGGATGTTTGTTTATTGGGAGTCTTCCACCTGTGGGGAATGTTGTTGGTGTAGTTAATGTTGTTAATAATGTTAATATTGCTGCAGTTCTCAGGAATTCTCTGGCTCCAGTACCTTGTCTCGTAATCATATCTTTCCTACAAGGCAGTGGACAAACTTGTGAGCAGTTTTGAGTGAAACTGTATCATTCATCTTCCTTTTCATTTAACAATGCTGCGCTTTTAAGGAGAAAAAGATTCACTGAAAGCATTTAGGCAGAGCATGGGTAGGTGCTGTGCAAAGTTTCCCATTCATATTTGCTCCCACATTTCATAGAATCATAGAATCAGAGAATGGTTTGGGTTGGAAGGGACCTTAAAGATCATCTAATTCCAACTCCCCTGCCATGGGCAAGATTGCCATTCACAAGATCAGGTTGCTCAGGGCCCCATCCAGTGTGGCCTTGAACACTTCCAGGGATGGGGCGTCCACAACTTCTCTAGGCAACCTATTCCAGTTGCCCCTCCACCCTCTGAGTAAAGAATTTCTTCCTAGTAACTAATCTAGACCTGTTCTCTTTCGGTTTAAAACCACTGCTCCTTTTAATAAGCCCCCTTTAAGTACTGGAAGGATGCTCTAAATTCTCTCTGAAGCCTTCACTTCTGTTCAGTTTCATCAAGTGATCCCCAACTTGCTCTTCCCTTATAGGGGGAGGGACTTCATTCCCCTTCCCCACTCACTCAGAGGATCAGGGTCTTGAGAGAATGGAGAGCCTGACTGCCAGCAAAGACTGAGGAATACAACTCATTCAGTACCTCAGCCTTCTCCATATCAGTCACCACCAGTTCAATCTTCTTGGTTGTCAGCAATGGCGGGGGGGGGGGGGAAA
>VZTH01016838.1:10940-38688 GCA_013397815.1 Aleadryas rufinucha
TTGTCCGTGCTCGATCAGGTCCGTGCTGGGGGCAGTCATCCATCAGGTCAGTGCTGGGGGCAGTGATCCATCAGGTCAGTGCTGGGCAGGGAGAGGAATTCCATGGAATTCCTTCACACGCTGCTGACCGAATCCCAGGCTCCTATGGAAATTCATTCTAATGGATCACCCCCTGTCCTGTGATGGACTGGATTTAACTGATCCTCCATCCCCTCATTACATTTAGGAGAAGAAATGATCCTCCCTTGCTGATGCTCAAGCAGAGTCACTTGATCAGCGTGAACAGGCAGTGCCAAATAATTCCCTTCTCTTCTAAAACGTAAAGAGAACTCAGACTGTCAAACAGGTTCTGAAACCTGTGCCCTGCTGCTGTCTCCTGATGGATTATCATTGCCAAGTCATGACATTGATTTAATTTGTATTGCCTGCTATCTTTGGCTCCACTGTCCCCTTGAATTTGGAGAGAGAACAGTGCCTGGAGAAATTAACTGTGAAAGTACTGCCCTAATGCTGAGAAAGTGCTCCGTGTGCTGTGCTGCTGGAATCATATCTGACAGCTCCTGGAATTCTGGGGGGTGTCTGGAGCATCTGGGGGCTGCTGCTGTGCACGAGGTCAGGACTGCAATGCCTGGTGAAGGTGGTGCTCTGTTAGCAACAATCCATGGCTTGGAGTCTTTAATGGTGGTGGCTGACACGGGAATTGTTTCTTGTGAAAGGGAAGGCACAAACAGATATTAATCTCTGGTTAATGCCTTTTATAAATACACAACATCTCCATGGATTAACCCCTAAGAGAAAGCCCCTTTTGCCCATCTTTTTGAGTGCTGTTAAAACAGGCAGCAACCAACACGTGATGGAATAAATATTCAAATAAATATTCACCAGGCTCTGGCCCTCACAGCAGAGATTGGACACAGATTGTTCTCCACAAGGCTGCTGGTGGCACTGCTGTGATCCCAGCAGGAGCTGAGAGTTGCTGCTCCCGATTTTGGGATGGGTGACCTCCTGTGATGCACTTGGCACGTGCAGGCTGTGCTCTCCACTGAGAGTACAAGGATGTGCACACCTGGTTTTAATTCAAAAACCAATTATTATTCACCAAAACCCAGATAAATTCAAGCTTTACACCAGAAAAAAAAATGATACAAATTATCCAAAAGCTGATTTTCTTACTGACCAGGGTTTTAACTGAACTATTGCACCGAGGAGGGAAAAACTGAGGCGAGCATGAGCCAAAGGAATGTGTGAAGCTCTCTTTGTCCCAGGCTGCCGCTGGCATTTCTCGCCGGTGAAATTTGTGTCATCTGCCTCGGAACAGAGCTGGGGCTCCGCAGAACACGTGCAGGGATCAGGTGTCACCCAGCCAAAACCCGAGGGCTGTGCCTGCTCCAGGGACAGCAACTACTGGGAGGGACAACAAACAAACAAAAACAGGGCACCCTTTAAAGGGGCAGAGCTGGGGGGCACTGAAAGAGGAATTTACTCGACACACGCCGCTTGCACGTGTCCACAGCGTCTCATCTGTCAAACTGTAATAGAACTCATCTCATTTAATGTGCAAAGAGCAAAATAAGGCTGAAGCCCTTGCGTGAGATCCGGCTCCAAAGATAACATCGCTGTTCTTGCAGAAGGATGTGAGAATGTGAAAGTAAATGTGGATAAATAGATCTGTTTTTCATTTAAAAATCACAAAATTACTCCAGAATTTTCACCAAAAAAAACCCCTCCAATAACCACCACCAACAAAAAACCCCAAACAAACAAACAAAAACCAGAAAAAAACCCACAAAAAACCCCCAACCAAACACCAAAACCCAATAAACAAACCAAACCAAAAAAACCAAACAAAAAGCTCCCTGCATGTTTTTGAACTTTGGAAAATCAGAGTTTTGACCTAGCAGGGTCATGCCTGAGTTGCAGGTTCCTCCTGCAGAAGCTGCCACTCTCAGTTGTGTGCACGGGAAGGGAAATGAGTTAAACATGGTGTTGAACTGTAGGAAAAGGGGAATTCTGCTTGAATTCTTCCCAGGCTGTGAGTGCTCCGATGTCCCTGCCTGGCCTGGCAGAGCTTCTGCAGCCAGATTTCAATCTGAGTGACTTGGTTCAGCTTCTGAAGGAGCTGTAATGTGTTTCCTGTGCTTAAAAACATCTGCTTTTAATTAATAAAATGGTTTTCTTACCGTGTGCTCTCAGTGCCAGCTACTCCTCTGTATTCATCTCCCATTTTGCTACCTCTTAAACACACGGGAAAGCCCTTTTGGAAAGGACTGCCAAAGAATCTGGGCTGGCTTCGTTCATGTTCTTCCTTCAGGGGAGGGATTTCAATTTTTTCATGGGGTTTTTCTTTCCTAATTGCTTCGTTTGCAAGCCCTCTTCCGAGGCCCCCGGAGAACCCAGAACATTTGAGTAGGAGAAAGGCTGCTGATCAACCCGAAGCATCGACAACCATTTGTTGCCGGAATAAATCCGTCGCTAGGTGGATCATTAAACTGCAGGAACAGTCATTAACCGAGGCTCGGGGAGGTGGTGCTGCCGTGCCTGGGACAGAAATAGTCCTTGCTCAGGCTGGAATCTCTCACTCCCGGTCAGGTGTTGGAGCTGGCTGTGGTGGCAGAGCTTCTCTCTTTTCCCAGAGCAGCAGGCAGGTGCCCAGCATCCCCTCTCCGGGATAAGAACGTGCCGGGAATGCCGGAGTGCAGACGAGGGTTGGGTGCTGATCCCTGGAGTGCTTGGAGTTCAAGGGGACAGGCACTGTGCTGGTGCCTCACTGCAGAGGGAAAAGACTCCCAGGGCACAGGGAATTATTTCCTTTTTCCTGGATAAAAGAGGTGGGAAAAGGTCTTGAAGTGAGCTCCACTACAGTCCAGTGAGGGTGAAGGTGAAGGATTTGGGTTGACTGTGGCAACAAAAACCAGCCTGGTGACAGCACCAGCTTTTCCTTGCATAATGAATTGATTGCCAAATGCTGCCCTGGCCCAGAGCGGCGTGGACGAGTCTCTTGTGGATTAATTAGACAATTGCTGTGGGCACTCTGAGGGTTTGCAGTGCCCACTGTGCTAAAGGATCCTGCCAGAGTGCGAGCTCTGACCCTCATTTGTACTTGTTGCTGCAATTAAATGAGGCTCTTGTGCAGCTGATGAGAGATTCCACGGGAGATCAAACTCATTAATGCATGGAACAAACCTCCCTGATAATCTCCAAAGGGCTGCTCGTCCCTTCCCCCAGACGAGGGAGGTGGATTTTGTGAAGGTTCACGTTCTCTTGGTTAAAATTCAGGAGTGATGCTGGGGGGGTTTGATTCCCAGGTGCTCCTGGGAAGAAGGTGAAATGTGATTTTTTTTGGAATTAAGAGGTAGTCAGGAAGGTTATGCCCAGCTGTGGTGACAAGGTAGAAATCATGGCAAGATGTGGCTGAAGTGCTGAGGTTCAGGTTTCTCCAGAGGAGGGAGAGAAGGGATCTGCCCCTGAGGCAGAGAAGAGGCAAAGCTACCCAAGCTGCTTTTGAAACACTGGCATTTTGTCTAAACTGTAGATTTTTGTTTCTTGGACTTAAAAAGACAACAACAAACCACATTTATTTGAGTTTCTCCTTTTCAGTGGGTGTTTGTGGAAGGATTCTGTTTGTGTGTGTGCACCTGGTGCATGGATACCAAGGTGACAGATTCTCCAGAAATCCATCTGAAGAGCTGTCAAGCTATTAACTTACAGAATGAGCAGAGCAAAGAGGACAGTACAGAAATTAAATATAGCACTTGAGCACTTAAACTGCTCTGTCATTTGATCGAAATGTTTCCTTCCCCCTTGCTCCTGCTGTTATAAATCTTCCTTTTCTGACACATTATCTCTGTCCTAGATGGCAGTTTCTGATGTTCAGAGTTCCTGTGAAGTTTATTTTCAAACAAAACCGAGGCAGTCCGTGCAAGAATAACTATTTTGATTTGGGTTGACAAATATTTTCTAACCTGAAGCTAATATTTTTAAAGGTTCAGGCTGTTGAACAATGAAAACTAAAGCTGTGTCAGGTTGATTTAGAGATGTTTTCGTGTTGATTATTTTTTTTTTGAGAGAGAGAGCACGCTCGAAATTCACGCAGCTGAATTTTAGTCACTGCCTTAGAGGATTTTAATTTTATATCCCTTTTTTCCACATGGAAATAGGGCCTCACGCAGGAGCAGTCAGCGAAATTCAGAGGATCCTGACGGAGAATCTGTCACAACATTTTTCCTGATTCGATTTCGTCACCAGAATTTTGCAAGCCATGTCCTGTGGCTGCTGCTCCAAGAGTCTGACCCTTGGTAGAGCTCCCTGGGTGTGTGGATGCCTGAGAACTTTCCCCGCAGCGCCTCTGTCCCGGTGTGAATTCTGTCGTGCAGTGTCGCTGTCCTTATGTGGTGTCTCTGTGGGTTCCTGCACCTCAGCCCCTCCATCCCCCCACGGGCATTTTGGAAGCAGCATCCCCCTCCACGAGAACTCTTTTAAATCAGCTTTCACTCGCGTGAAACTGAGCTAAAAGCCCCACCAGTTCTGGTGCCACCTGCTGCTGCTGCTTTTTGGGCTGTCCCTCAATCCCCCTCCTCCTTCGGCTTCTCCGTAAGCAGTCAATGGGGACCAAAACCAAAAGGAATTATCGCGAAAGGAGGCTGAAAGCCCAAATCCGCTCGCTGCCTCCGCTCGGGGTGGGCTGGCTGAGCAGGAAGGTGGGACAAAAGGGACAACCCTGCCCAATTGGCTCCTCCGGGAGGCTCTTCCCCCTCCTTCCCCCTGCTCCGCTCGGTGGATTGGTAGCAGCAGCATTTTCGGTAACACAACCCCCGTCTCTCGGGATTAGGAGCGAGGTTACCCTTCCGACAGCTGCCCGCGCGTGTCTCACCGGCTGCAGAAACAGAACATGCTGCTCCTGCTACTCTTTTTCCTGATTTTTATCGAGCCTTGTTCCTCCCCTCCCTCTGTTTCTCTCTCTGCCCTCCCCACAGCTCCACGCCGCTCCACTCCATGCTTGCCTCGTCTCTCGAGAAGAACCACGGCCGAGCTTTCCTAGAGCAGCCCCAGGAGACTTTTCCTTTCCTGAGCCGGCAGAAGGCAAAGGGGGGCTGGGGAGGGGAGCTGAGCCCCGGCCAAGCCCTTGCTGGCAACCCCGGTGCCAGTGCTAAACCTGCTTTGAGAGAGACCAGGCAGGGGAGGGACTTTGTGTAGAGGAGAGAAGGAGAAAAGAAACTTGAAACTGGCTTCCCTTGTGGCATGTCTGTGTCCTGGACATCCCCTCCCCACCCCGCTGGTTGTTAAACGAGAGCACGTGAAGAACATGAGGTTTCCTGCTTGAGAAGGGAGGGCAGTGCCGGAGGCAGAGGGAGGAGGAAGGAGGAAGGCGAGTTGTGGCTTTGTGGTGTGGTTTACACCGAGATCAGAGTAGAGTGCCTGGGGGTGGGAGCAGAAGGAGAAAAGGGCGTCCGATGCCAGCTGCCAACATGACAGAAACCCTGCAGCTCCCGGCGCTGCGAGTCCCCGAGCAGCAGGTGCTGGAGGGCGGCTGCGCCTGGTCCAGCTCGTCCACCCCGACCCTGCGCAGGAAGCGCTTCAAGATGAGGCGGATGAAGAACGTGCAGGAGCAGAGCCTGGAGGCCGTCAGGTACCAGGATTCTCCTTCCTCCAGCAAGGAATACCTGCAGCTCCCATCCATTGAGATCACCCCGTCCAGTGACGAGGACACCCCCTGGTCCAACTGCTCCACTCCCAGTGCCTCCCCGCGCCGCAAGCGCTTCCTCCTTCGGAAGTGGCTGCGCGTCCGAGAGAAGAAGGAGTGCAGTGAGAGCAGGTAGGTTTTCTGGCCGCTCCCCTTCCCTGCTCCCAAGGTGATGCTGTCCAAAATAGGCAGGAAGGGTCTGTCGTTCCCCTGGAGGTGCCTCTCCCTGGACTTTGTCCTCGCCTGTTGGCTGGAATGTGTCATGGTGTTGGTTGGATGTGCCGGTGCCAGAGCAAATGGCCTGGATGTGCTCTGGGAACGGCAAGGCAGGGGTCTGTCCTTGCTCATGGTCCTCCAGGTGACACAGAGCCAGTGGGTGAGGAGATTTAACTCCACTAAGGCATCCTGAGGAGACCCTGAGAGAGAGGAGTGGCCTCCCTGCTGGCATTACCTGCACAGGAGGGATGATGCCAAACCTCTGCCGGTGTTTTCAGGTGATGCTCATTCCCAGCACTGAGACTTCCTTTGATATCCTTAGTTCAGTGTCAGAGGACAAGAGAGAGAAACCAAAGTAGCCCAGTGGGTCTGTGTGTTAAGGTGTCTGGGCTCAGTCCTTGTCAGCTTTCCAGAGCTGAAAGTCACACAGTCCTTTGGCTGGAAAGGGCACAAATCATTCCCAAAGACCTCCAAGAGCCTGTCAACGCCGGGAATTAATGCCCAGGCATTGTATTGTGTGGCCACACGGAGATAAAGCTGCACCTTATGTAACCCTCTGCAGGGCACGCCACATGCAGTGGAATTAACCCTTCCTTTAACAGGGCTCTGGAACAATCTGCCTTTCCTGAAGGCCCCAAATGCACAGGACACTTTAAAGATTCCTCCAAGAAATTAATGTAAGTTTATAAATCCTTAGGCTGGCTCAGTGTGGGCCAAGTTTTCTTCCACTGTTTGCAGCTCCCATGCAGCTGATCTGTGGGGTTATGTTTAAAGGATGTGCTGCACTTCCAGAAAAAGAGAAACCTTTAGCATTTCTGTCCCCACCAAACCGCACTGACTCACTGCCTGCTGTGGTGCTTGAGTGTTTACAGGGCAGAGCTTTTAATATCCACTCTGATTATGTGATAATTCTTGCATCAGGTCCCTCCAGCAAGGTCAGTCTGTCAGCTTATTAATTTTGAAAGAACTTTCATCAATGAATGCATGCCATTGAGGAGCTGATAATCCCTCCCAGCAAGTTAACATTGAAAAACATCGCTTAGTTTAGGAAATATTTCTGATTTTCACGTAGCTGTGGTGGTACAAGCAGAGATTCAGGCACAGAATACAAAATGGGAAAGATAATGCATGAGACACGTGCTGAAGTGTCAGAACCTTGAAGTTAAGGTCTGAAGCTCAGAGGATGAAGGATTCAGTCCTTTGACTGAAGGACTTAGTTTGGATTTATTGATGGTGAATGTGTTTCAGGCAGGCCAAGACACGTTTCTTTTGGTGTGGAGGCATAAGAAAGAGCTAAGTTTCCTTGTACACGTGTTATTTACATGGCCATGCTGACAACTTTCTGCTTATTTATTCATCTCCAGGAGATCTCTTGGTGATGTTTCTGAAGCAGTGACTGGAATAAAGGTGACGTGGTGGATGGATTAGGTGGCAGTAGCAGACCAAAGCCAGCGTGGCACCTCCTCTCCTCATGTGCAACAGGCTCCAGATCTGCCCCTTCTGCCCTGGGAAACACGGTGCTTTCAGATGGAATTTTCCCCTTCCTAGCCCAGATGGAAAAGCCCCGTGTGCTGGGCACTGTGCTGAGCCTGTGGGCTGGCAGAGGGCAGAGATCATCCCTGGGCTTTCACACCTCAGCAGAAAACAGCACAGAGGGAGCAGAGTCTGTGGGGAGCTGGCCATGGAAAGGGTGATAAACCCTGAGGGCTTTTGTGGCAATAATTTGAAAGAGATGTGGGGTAAACTTTGCTGTGCCCTGAGTGAAATCTGACCTTTTTAGGGCAAGAAGCTGTTTCCCTATAAAACAGATATTGCCTGTTTGCTTCTCCTGCTTTAGACTGGTCACAGGCAGCACCTGCTCTGCCCTGCTGCTGTTCTGTGCCCCTGCAGTTCGTGACAGACGCTCCCAATGTCACTTCTGTGCCGTGCAGAAGTGGCAGCAGGGGACAACGTGCTGGAGGCTGAAGGGTTTTGTGCAGCAGTTCCTTCACCAAGCCCTGGCTTGGGTTTCAGACAGTGACACTTGGCCTGTCCAGTGTCACAGTGATTCCCAACATGTGCCATCCTGTCCCAGGAGTGCAGGCATCCTAGGAGCTGTGCAGATTCCCAAATTTTAGCAGCCATCAGGCTGTGGCTCCCACTGGGGAAATAAACTCGGTGTGCTCCCCTCGTTGCTCCATTTCTCTGGCTGAGTTGCTGTCGAGCTGCTGGAATTTCGTTTTTGGAGCCTGGTGACTTCGATCCCCGCTCTGTGGCCAGGTACCTGTTTGGTGGCAGGGTTTTCCCAGGAAAGCTGGCAGCTGGGAGGGAGCAGGCTGCGCTCCAGCTGAGCTGCTCCTCGCTCTGCTCACACGGCCCCGAGCGAGAGCAGTGGCTCCGTGACCATTAGCACACAGCGAGCATCCAAGTGAATAAACAAACTCCTTCAGCGCTCCAAACGCTGTCTCTAATGCTCCAGGTCTGCTTTTCCCATCCAGGAACCCCAAGGTGCTGGTTAGTTTTTAACAGCCTGGATAATTGTGAGGTTTGTTCACCTGCTGGTTCTCTACAAGCTGATGGAGCAGGAGGGAGGCTGTTCCTTCCCTTCCATGAAACCCCAGGGACGGCTGTGAGAGCCTTTCCTGCCCCTGACACAGCTTTGTTCAAGGTGAGGGAGCAGGAAGGCGATTCCTGGGGGTAGGACTGTCCTTGGAACGTGTCCTTGTTCAAAAGGGTGATGATGCAAACCTCAAGGTCGGTGTGCAGATGAGAAATAGGATGATTTTTATGAGGGACACAGACAACTTCTCCTCTGCCCTCACCCATCATTTGCCAGCCAGGCAGTGAAGTTATTTACCTGCACACAGCTTTATGAACCCTGCACACAGCTTCATGAACCCTGCACACAGCTTTATGAACCCTGCACACAGCTTCATGAACCCTGCACACAGCTTTAAAAACCCTGCACACAGCTTTATGAACCCTGCACACAGGTACACAAATTTTTTATTAAGACATGGCAATGTTTCTTTCTTCAGAGGCAATCTGGTGGCGTTTTGCTGTGCCTGCAGCCTGCATCCATTATTGATGTGGGCACAAGGCAGTTGATCAGCTTTAATTTATTATTTACCTCTTCATGCCACCCTTGCTTGTAATTTCAGGGCCTGAACGTGGTTTTGGGGCAAGAGCTGCTGAGGAGATCACTCAGGCTTAGATTTAAGGACAGTTCTCCCTTTTGGCCTAAGATCAGGATTGGTTAAGGGTGAAATGTTGGTGCTGCAAAAGATGGAAAACTTGTGGATTTTGTTGGATCAGTGGGGAACAGCTCTTGACGCTTCTATAGATGAATTTACTCAGGTTGGTTTTCTGCTGGAAACTCTGACACTCGCTGTGGGCTCACCCAAAAGGAAAGGCTTGCCTAAGTCCTAAAATGCCTCTAACACGTTACAAATGAAGTGTATTATTAGAAGAGTTCCATCCCAGCTCAGAAGAGTGTCTGTGCTGAGGAGCTGGAGGTTTCTTGAGCTGCCAGCTATGCAGCTGTGGAGGTTTTTCAGATGAAATCCTGATAACTTATCTCCTAGTGTGGGGACAGATGAGGGGAGAGTCTCCAGCACTGCTCAGCACTGGGCTCTGAGGCTGCTTCCCTTCACACTCTGTGGTGGAAAGAGGTAAAAATTCTACTTTTTTCCTTACAAAACTTTCTCTTGGTCACTCCAGTGAGATAAATCAGTTAACAGTGAACTGCTGATTTGTTGGAACTTGAGCTAAAAATATTATTTACAAGTAGGAGGCTTAGATATTTTGAAGTGGCTCATAAAAGTAAACGAGCCTTTAATTTCAAGTAGCCCATAATGCTTTTGCTTTCCTTAATGAAACTGAAATTCGCTCTGAGCATTTCTGGGAATAAATTAATGATCATTCCCCTTTTCCTGACTTCGACATGTGTGAGAAATATTGTGGTATTTTCTAGAGGAAAAATCCTGAGTGATGCGATTTTTTTTTTCCCCCCTAAGAAACTGCTGATTGTGAGCAGTAAAAACCCAAAAAGCTGCAAGATTAAAGGCTGCAGAGCCTCTGCCATTATGGAAAAGTGATCTGAGTCTTTAGGTAACTTCGTGGAGGTGTTTGCTGGTGAGAGGGAGCTGCTCCAGGCTGTGCTGGGGTGCTGGGAGAGCTCTGGGCAGCCCTGCTGGGGTGAGGTTTGGGTTGTTCCGAGAAGCTGCAAAATGAGGCCACCCCGAATTTTGCGGTTCTCAGTTTTTCAGGCTTTGCTGAAGTTCCACGTCCCAGTGGTGGCTCGGAGGGGAGGAAGTGGGGCTGCTCCTCTCTCACCAGCACAGCAAAGCTGCTGCAAGAACTGGGAAGTGGCTGTGTGCTGGGCTGGCTCACGGCTGCTGAAATCCTCCTTAAAATCTCATTTGTGCGAGGAACTGATGGCTCCGCTGGGATTTCATCATGGGAGAGGCAAATGCATTTTTCCCCCCTCCATTTTTGCTTGTAGCTGGAGCTGGTTAATTGAGGTTTTCGGGAAGACAAATGTCAGATGGGGAGAGCCGTGGATCTCTGAGGGAAGCAGCTGCTGTTCTCTGCTCTTGGTGGCTTTGGAAAGCCCGTGAGCACAAAGTCCCCTTTATGTGGTATCGCTGGTGGCCATATGAGAGAGGGCCTCCTCCAGCCTGGGGGAGGCCCAAAGTCCTGGCCAGAAAGTGAAANGTCACACAGCTCAAAACAGGCAGAGGAATGTCCTCTGCACTTTGGGTATCAACAATGTGGTGCCTTTTCTACTCTGAAATGTAAGAGCACACCAATGGTGGCTCTCAGTAGCAACTCAGTATTAATGCAACTTTTTCCTTTTTGGACCTGCAAGTTCAAATGAGACCTAAAATGCTCCCAAAAAAGTGATTTTTTTTCTTTCCCCAGCTGCTGCCATCTCCTGGGAGTGCTGATGTGCTGTTTGCTGCGCCTGCAGATTTTTTGCCATTTGTTTCTGGGAACCTGTGCCAAGTGACTGTGAATTCCACCAGCCCTGGTGGGGTTTTTTTGGCCAAACCTCACCGCCTTTGTTGCAGTAGTTTGTGGTTTTCTTTTAAAATATTTGCCTTGCAGTATTTGTGTGGTTTAGGGTGACCGCTCACCCGAGAGTATCAAAACGACAGATTTACAAACAGCCTGGGAGTGAAACGCTGCTGATCTTATCTGGTCAGCAAATATTTGCCATTGGGCCATCTGAGATTGTGCCCTGCGCTGTGCAGGATGGAATTTAACAATTAATTCCCGTGTTCCTTATCACCGTGGTTTTCCACGGATTCTGCTTCCAGTTCAAGGCATCTGTTGTTGGTTGGTGAATAAGATGTTGGGGACAGGGCTTCTCTGGGCAGCTGGGGACGTTGGTGTTGGTGTTTTCCTTTGTGAAGTGAAGGAGGTGTGAGAGGAGGAAACTTGGCCATGCTGCCCCTTTTAACCCTTCCCAAGTGCAAGAGAAATATTTCAATATTTCAATATTTAAGGCACGACAGCAAATTCAAATGTCCCGACTCAAACAAAGTGTGTGTGATAGAACACCTGGGTTTAGTCAGTAGAAAAATGGGGTTTTTTGTACTTGTTACCTGAATAAATTGCTTGGTGGAGGAGTGCTGGAAGCAGAATCTTCGAAGATTTAATTGGTAAAAGGCCTGGTTAATCTGTGTTTAAGGTTTTTCTTCGTTTTTCTAAAGTAATAAGTGATTAGTTTGCATGAGAATTAAGGGGAAACCACAGGGCGTGAACCTTGAAGTATTTTTATGGTCTTAGAAGTTATAAGAATGAAAGGGGCGCCCTGGGCTTGTGCACCCAAAGGTTTAAGCCTTGTCCAAATCCAAGTTTATCACTGCTGAGTTTGGAATGATAAGCTTGTTTTGCTGATTTCCTGAGAGTTTTATCCGGCTTTTGACCTCCTCTGTGGATACAAAACTCCGTCTGAAAACTCCTTTCCACGTTATTCCTCAGCACAAATCACACCTTTCTTATCTCCTTTCATTATCCCTGGGACAACACGACTACATTGTCATTACACCGTTCCGAAGGAACACTTAATAGCAGGTTAGCCTAAAATGGACTGAAAAACATCGTTAAACAATGGGCTCTGCATGTCAACCACTCTGAGCATTATAGTGAATTTCACGGCTTTGCTGCCTGATAATCAGAAGGTGGAAATGCTTTTATTTCGTGTGAAAAGCTCACAAAGTTTTATGCGAAGCACTCTCGTAGTGAGCAGCTCGTGCTGGAGAGACAAGTGGGTGAAAAGTGATTTCTCTGAGTTTTTAATTGCTCCTTATCTCGAGCTAAGGTGTTGCGTTCCAATGAGCTGCAATACCCGGGTTCTGTTAAATTTTAAACCTTCATTCCAAATGTGAACTTTGAGAGGTGGATGAGCAGGAAGAGGTCTAAGGTTCACCTTGGCTGTCCCAAAGGGAATTTTCTCGTGGTGTTCCCAGCACTGCTGGGCTGGGCTAAGACTGGGAATTCTCCTTGGGTAAGTTTGGTTACATCTGCTCCGTCTGAACTGAAATGGCAGAGTGTGGTGGGAGGGTTTGCTGTGCAGAAACAAGAAATTATAGAAATAGTCCCTGCAATGCTTCCTCTTCTCAAAAAGGGGGAAATTCCTTTGGCAGAGGAGGGTAAATGTGGCTCCCTCTGTGCTCTTTCCCAGTTCACTGGGCCATAATTAAGCTCAGAAGTGCAAGAAAAATGTTTCTTTGCTTTTAGGAACGCGTCGTTCTCACCCAGCTGTTGATTCACGGCTTGGAGCCAACAGAGAATTCTCATTCCCTCATTGCAGGAGTTCTGTGCTCTCCTGTGCCCAGCCTCAGAGGCTGATTTCTGTATTGGTTTTTCGAGGATTTTCATAACTATTGATCACTAATTACCTTTTCTGAAAGCTTCAGCCTGCCCTCCGGTCTCTCACAGCAGTAACAATGTTCTGTCTCGTGCTCTGAACAGGCAGAAATTGGGGACAATGCCAGGTTTGTGATGGCTCCCAAATGCTGAATGTGTCCCCAGGAGAGGTGCTGTGCTCTCAGAGAGGTCGTGTTCAATAAGGGAGGGAGCCCTTAAAGATCTCAGAGAAGCAGCTGGTCAAAATGGAGGTGGTTGAGGAAAATACTGGATGAAATTAAGATTCATTGGCTTTTTATTCTTTGCAGAAAGCTGCAAATTCTGTGACAAAAACTCTTTATCAGAAGGGGGAAGAGAAAAACCCATCCCTTTATCTTCCTTTAAATTACCAAGTACACTTCATGGAAATGTGCTATCTGCAGTTTTGGTACTTCTTCCTCCAAAATAGGTGTTACTGGCTAAAAATTGTTACTCTTTTTAACAAAAAGATGTAATTTGGTGGGGTTTTTTGGTCTCACATTTATATTCCTGTGCCTCTGGACAATGTGATGTGCAGGTGTGTGGCCGGTGCAGCAGAAGCTGTGACTGCAGGTGTGTGATATAGACCTGAACTGGTTTTATTTAACAATTAAATCCTGCCAGCAGAGAAATTTATCCCAGTCTGAGTTCCCACTTGGTGCTGCTGGTTCACCATGGTTCCAGAGCCAGTGGTACCCAGGCAGAGCAGATTAAATCTCGCCCAGGAGCACCTCCAGCCTCACCTGGAGGCAGAATCAGCTCTACCCATGCTCAGCAGGAGAGCTCTTGCAAGGAAATGAAGCTGTGGCAGGAATCCTGAGGAGCCCCTGGAGCCACCAGAGGCGAACTCCACAGGAAAAATGTGCAGGAAATACAATTATCTCCCCAAACCACCCATTTCAGGGGGGAGAGTGACATCTTGTGGGCTCAGCTCGCAAGTCTCACCAGGAATTCTCCACTGGCTATTTCAGGAGTTGGTTTTGCTCCTTTTTACTGCTGCCTGGGACTGGGTGGGGTACAAACACTCAGCAGTTCGGTGCTGGAATGCTTGGCTGTAAGGAACGGTGAGAGGCTGTCCAGGTGATGTGCGAGGTCACTTGTTCCTTCTGGGAAGCTCTCAGGAATGTGTCACTGAGATAAGAGACTCCAAACCTCGTGCCAGTTGTGAATCAGAGATAAACCCAATGCCTCCTGTTGTTTTCTCTTTTCAACCCCAAACGTGGAGCGTGAACCTTGTGTTTTCCTCCATCTGGGTTCAAAGCTGAGTGTTCCAGAGGAGGTTGCACAGATCTATCTGTGAATTCCTCCATGTGGATTTAAAGCTGAGTGTTCCAGAGGAGGTTACACAGATCTATCCATGAATTCCTCAGTCTGGGTTCAAAGCTGAGTGTTCCAGAGGAGGTTGCACAGATCTATCCGTGAATTCCTCAGTCTGGATGCAAAGCTGAGTGTTCCACAGGTCAGAAAGATCTGTTTTCTGAGATCTGGATTTAAAGCTGAGTGTTCCACAGGTCAGAAAGATCTGTTTTCTGAGATCTGGATTTAAAGCTGAGTGTTCCACAGGTCAGAAAGATCTGTTTTCTGAGATCTGGATTTAAAGCTGAGTGTTCCACAGGTCAGAAAGATCTGTTTTCTGAGATCTGGATTTAAAGCTGAGTGTTCCACAGGTCAGAAAGATCTGTTTTCTGAGATCTGGATTTAAAGCTGAGTGTTCCACAGGTCAGAAAGATCTGTTTTCTGAGATCTGGATTTAAAGCTGAGTGTTCCACAGGTCAGAAAGATCTGTTTTCTGAGATCTGGATTTAAAGCTGAGTGTTCCACAGGTCAGAAAGATCTGTTTTCTGAGATCTGGATTTAAAGCTGAGTGTTCCACAGGTCAGAAAGATCTGTTTTCTGAGATCTGGATTTAAAGCTGAGTGTTCCACAGGTCAGAAAGATCTGTTTTCTGAGATCTGGATTTAAAGCTGAGTGTTCCACAGGTCAGAAAGATCTGTTTTCTGAGATCTGGATTTAAAGCTGAGTGTTCCACAGGTCAGAAAGATCTGTTTTCTGAGATCTGGATTTAAAGCTGAGTGTTCCACAGGTCAGAAAGATCTGTTTTCTGAGATCTGGATTTAAAGCTGAGTGTTCCACAGGTCAGAAAGATCTGTTTTCTGAGATCTGGATTTAAAGCTGAGTGTTCCACAGGTCAGAAAGATCTGTTTTCTGAGATCTGGATTTAAAGCTGAGTGTTCCACAGGTCAGAAAGATCTGTTTTCTGAGATCTGGATTTAAAGCTGAGTGTTCCACAGGTCAGAAAGATCTGTTTTCTGAGATCTGGATTTAAAGCTGAGTGTTCCACAGGTCAGAAAGATCTGTTTTCTGAGATCTGGATTTAAAGCTGAGTGTTCCACAGGTCAGAAAGATCTGTTTTCTGAGATCTGGATTTAAAGCTGAGTGTTCCACAGGTCAGAAAGATCTGTTTTCTGAGATCTGGATTTAAAGCTGAGTGTTCCACAGGTCAGAAAGATCTGTTTTCTGAGATCTGGATTTAAAGCTGAGTGTTCCACAGGTCAGAAAGATCTGTTTTCTGAGATCTGGATTTAAAGCTGAGTGTTCCACAGGTCAGAAAGATCTGTTTTCTGAGATCTGGATTTAAAGCTGAGTGTTCCACAGGTCAGAAAGATCTGTTTTCTGAGATCTGGATTTAAAGCTGAGTGTTCCACAGGTCAGAAAGATCTGTTTTCTGAGATCTGGATTTAAAGCTGAGTGTTCCACAGGTCAGAAAGATCTGTTTTCTGAGATCTGGATTTAAAGCTGAGTGTTCCACAGGTCAGAAAGATCTGTTTTCTGAGATCTGGATTTAAAGCTGAGTGTTCCACAGGTCAGAAAGATCTGTTTTCTGAGATCTGGATTTAAAGCTGAGTGTTCCACAGGTCAGAAAGATCTGTTTTCTGAGATCTGGATTTAAAGCTGAGTGTTCCACAGGTCAGAAAGATCTGTTTTCTGAGATCTGGATTTAAAGCTGAGTGTTCCAGAGGAGGTTCCCCAGCTCTGTCTGTTTTCCTCAACCTGGATTAAACCTGAGTGCTCCAGAGGAGGTTGCCCAGCTCTGTCTGTATTTTCCTTGACCTGGATTTAAAGCTGAGTGTTCCACAGGTCACAAAGATCTGTTTTCTGAGATCTGGATTTAAAGCTGAGTGTTTTAGAGGAGGTTCCTCAGCTCTGTCTGTGTTTTCCTCGACCTGGATTAAAGTTGAGTGTTCCACACGTCACAAAGATCTGTTTTTTGTGACCTGGATTTAAATCTGGGTGTTCCAGAGGAGGTTCCCCAGCTCTGTCTGTATTTTACCTGACCTGGATTTAAATCTGTGTGTTCCAGAGGAGGTTCCCCAGCTCTGTCTGTTTTCCTCCATCTGGATTTAAATCTGGGTGTTCCAGAGGAGGTTCCCCAGCTCTGTCTGTGGTTTCCTCCATCTGGATTAAAGCTGAGTGTTCCCAGGAGGTTGCCCAGCTCTAACTGTCCGTGTCTCGTGTTGCAGCAGCCAGCAGAGCAGCCAGCAGAGCAGCCACGACGATGACTCTGCCCGCTTCCTGAGCCCCTTCATGCGTGAGGACAGGTGAGTCTGTGCTGGGACCTCTCAGTGCAATGGCACCTGCTGAGCTGGTCGAGCTCCTGATTTATTTCCCTTGTATTTCTCAGAGCTGTTGAACAAGAAATGGGATTTAAATTGGTCATATCAATGTCTAAAAAGCTGAATTTTTCACCACCTTTAAAGCGGGACAATGCATCCAGTCCCTGAAATAGCCTGAATTTTCTTTTGAGGCTCATTCCCCAAACTCCAGCTGCTGTGGCAGCTCCATCAGACTTGCTGTGTGTTGGTGATTAGCACCTCTGATCCTTCAGAACACACAAATGGAATTTCCTGTGTGGATCCTGCCCTCAGCAAAGGCACCACTGAGCTTGGTTTTATTCACTTTTGGTGTGTTGTGACAGTCCTGAACTCGAGCACTTGTGTGCAGCAGCTGGGGGAGAACTGCTGTGAAGTTCCAGAAGAAGCTTTAATTTGGGTTGATTAATGGCTGCTTCAAATTGCAGCATTGGCACAAAAGCTGTCGAAAACCGATTTTTGTTGTTCATTTCGGAGCGTGATTTATGAACGTTGCTTTGCTCAGAGCCACATGATGGGGAGCCTTGCTGTGTTTTGTAGGTCAGCTTTTGAGCCTGAATCTGCTGAGTTTCCTTGCACTGGCCATGAACTGTGAGCCCTGAGCTGTCACTGCCTTTGCATCCTGGGGCAGGTCCTGCAGGGCTGTTTCCCTACAGATATCCCTGGATGCAGCTGGATTTGGGGTTCTGGGATTCTCTGTGGGGTTAAGCTGTGTTTTACCCACTGATCTTGTGATTTATAGCGGGTTGCAGTGAGGTTTTGGCTCAGAATCAGCACTTGGGAGTTGTAGCTCACCTTTTCCTCTCTGTTTCACTCCACTTATCCATCTCCCCTAGGCTGTGGAGCCCGGACTAATTAACAAAACATCCCTAATTGACTGACAGGTGACTGTTTGCAGCCAGGAAATAAAGAGTGGGACAGCAAAGCAGGGGGGTTCTGAGGGCATCACCTCTGTGTGATGTGCTGTCACTCCATTTGAGCTGGGATTCTTAGGGTTAGGATTAGGATTTGTTAACAAATTTCTGGGTGTAGCAGCAGGGGATCATTTGGAAGTGCTGCCTGTTTCAGATGAGGACTAAACAGAGCATTTGGATTGGTGCTAGGAATATTTTCCTGGCTGGAAGGGGCAGATTTCAGCAGCAGTCAGATCTCAAAGCTATTTCTGCAGAGCCAAGGTGATGCTGAGCCTACTGACCTCTTGTATTTGGGACCAGCGACACTCCTACCACCTAAATTTAATTACAATTTACTTCTGTTTTCATGGATCCTAAAATTATCCATGTGGGGGATGGTAAATTACCTTTTCTGCTGGTTTTTCCTTCATTTGCTGATGTAATTCCACTTGTACAGTCTTCCTTCAGATATTGGTGGTTCGTGCTCATGAAACTTCACCAGGAAATAACTCAACCACATTTTAATGTAAGCTGGACATGAATTAGTGAGAAGGCTGACAGAGCCTTTGAGAGCTTGCTGTCTGCTATTACAAATAACACAGCTGAAGGTTCTTTCTGAGGCATCTTCAATCCTTTAGACCCCCAGAAATTGACTGAGGAGGATTTTTTTTTTTGCTGCTTTCACGGTGGTATTTTTTTGACCAGTAACAAAAGCTCCTCCAAGCACAGCTTGGGAGCTCTGACCTTCTGTTCTGAAGACCTCCAGGGCAGTTCTGGTCACTTATTAATTGACCATTGTACATCAGCTCCTTAAAAAAACCCCTAAAAACCCCCATGACCGCCCAGGATTGCATCATTCCTGTAGGATGTGAGCAGAAAGGAGGGCAGGGAGCCGCGTGCTGTGCCCTGGAAGGTGCACCTTGCCTTGGCACGCTGCCCCTGGCACCCCGGGGGAGGGCAGGAGCAGAAGGAGCCCGCGCTGCCCTCGGGAGCTCAGGGCAGGGAACGAGCCTCAGGACGGCTGGGAAAGTGCTGAAAGAAGCTGCCCCGGCCAGCAGCAAAGGGCTGCTGAGTTGCTGAGTCCTGTTCTGAGTTCTGAGGTGGAAAAACCGAAGAGCACGCAGCTGGGGATGGGTGGAATCCTCGCAGCCGGGACCTTCGCACCGAAGGCGCTGCTGGTGGGGTTCCCTTCTCCGTGAGGGATTTCCAAGGGCCGTGCTCCATCTCCTGGGGGTTTTAGGAGAAGACTGGACATCTTGCCCTGCTCTGGCTGCATTTGGGGCTCCCTGGCGATCCTTTCTGCGGAGGTGTGGGTGCTGCTGTTGGCTGGAGGGTTGGGAGGTGCTGCCATGGTCCAGAACCCCTACCCTGGGAAGGCGTCCTGTGGCACGGTGGCCAGGCAGGTCTGCCACCCCTGCGTCTCTTCCCTGAGGAAAAAGCTTTCCCTCTGCAAATCCATGTAAGTTCTCCTGTCTCTGCCGTGCCTGGGTTATGCTGAGAGGGAGTTGGACTTCATCTCGGGGCAAAAATGTCCTTTACGGGTATTTTTGGAAGGTGGAATTTATGGGATGTGCTGGAAAGAGGTTTTGTGTGAATTTAGGGCTCGTTTCTTTGCTTGCTGATTGCCTGGGTGAGTCCGGGTGAGTCACTTCATGTCGCTATTTATGAAATCAGGAGAATTCCTTTTTTACCTCACAGGAAAACAGGGGTGGTGAATTGAGTCTGAGCTGCTCAGATGCTGAAACGCCACAACTGTGAAAGTACAAATCCAGGCAGAGCTGAGTTAGGGGGTCCAAATAATTGTGCTTGACTTAAAATGATTCCAAGGGTGGGTAAGGCTGGGGTGGAGCCACAGATTTGGGTGAGATGTGTGCACAGGACAGATCCCAAAATCACTGAAAGGAGACAAAGTTATGCATGAATTACCTTGAATTTTCACCAAATTAACCCCAAATTCATGAGCCTGTCCCTGCTTGATCCAAGGACTTGTTCCTTGTCACGGCACCGGGGCACCCATCAGGTTTAAGGGTGCAAAGTGTATTTTAATTAAAAGTTGAGCTGCTGAACCAGAGGAAAAACCACTCCTTAGACTCAGCCTAAGGAGGAAACTGTTGAAGAGAGGAAAAACACAAGGTTGGAAATGGAGGAGAGGGAAGTGAGTGGCAGTTTACAGGAGATAATAAAAAAATCATTTACACAAAAAAACCAATAAATCCAAATGATTTACGTTTACACTGCTGTAAATCCAAATGATTTACATAGAGATCATATCCAGTGGAGGAAATGGGGAAGCACCGTTGATTTTAAGATCTGTCTTTCACATTTCCTGCATCTCATCTTAGTTCCTTAATCTGTGCAGCTCCTGATTCTGCAGTTCCAGGGCTGCAGGGATTGCTGTTGCTCTGAGCAATCTAAGAAGGATTTCTCAAATAATGGATCAAAATTCGCAAGAGAGCTTTCAAAGGAATTAGAGAATAACTTGCGACAGAGACAAGCTGGAGAAATTCTGTTGGCTGCTTGAATGTTCCCAGGAAGTTGTGGGAGGAGCAGGAAAGAGGTCAGAGTTTGAAAATGCATAAATTCCGTATTATTTATGTCCTTAGGGCTTGCTTGTGCTGTGCTGTGTGTTCCTCCCTGTGTCCTTTCCCCTTTGGCACAACATTCTGAGCCCCTTTGCCTGCAAGGATCCAGCACAGATCCCTGGCAGGAAGGGTCCTGCTGCCACTCAGATCCCTGAGCAGCTTTTATCCCTCACTGATGGAGGGATCATCCTCAGGGAAGTTTTTTAAAGTGTTCTGGACTAGACTTGGAGGCTGCTGAGCTCTCACAGGGTCCCTGACCAGAGCCCCGATGCTTTTGCAATAACTTGAGGGTGAGTTTGGATTTGGGTCTAGCTCCAAACTCTGAGTCAGTTTGACTTAATATTAAATAGGAGTTTAACCAGAATGATACTAGTTTAAGGGCATCTCAAGGTAGTGGGGTTTTTTTTGTAAGAAAGATAGTTAATATTTAGATTATGTCCCTTTTTTGCCCCTCTCACCCCTGGCTGACAGGAGCAGCTCAAGCTCAGCTCTGTTCCCCTTGGGTTGCCAGCCTGGCCACTGGCAGAGTCCGTGGCTGAAAACACCACGTGCTCCCTGTTCCTCAGATGCCACCACTGTTCATTTTGGATTTTTTATCTGAAGTTCTGTCTCTGCTGGACTGGTTTGAGCCAAGATGAGATCAGCCCTGCTGTGCTTTGCCTGTCACTGAGAGCAGGGGAGGCCTGACAGACCCGGCACGGCTGCGTCACTCGCTCGTGGTGCTCAGCAACACGAGGAGGAGGTGCAGAGGTGTTTTAATGTCCCTCTTTCTCCTTCTCTGAGATGCTGGGCAGGCTCCTTACCCTCCCTTGCTGCTCCCAAGAGCAGAACTTTGAGCTGTGTAACTGCATTTCACTTCTAGGCCTGAAGCAATGAGACCTGTGCCCCGGGAACGCTGGGATTCTCGGAATATTATGGTGGAGAAGTGGCAGAGAAGAGGCTGGGATGCTTTCAGGGGGCTGTAGCTTGGTGTGAGCGACCCAAAGGTGTTTCCCTGAGTTTCCTGGTGTAACTCACCTCCCTGGCAGTGCCCAGGTTTTGCTCACACCTCTACCAGAGAGCCCTGCAGCGAGGGGTTCACATTCGAGCTTCGTTCCCCTGCTCCCACGCCCCGCTCAGGGCTTGTTTCCCGAGCAGCCCTTGCTGAGTGTGAGGTGCCAACTGGCTCTGGAGAGCAGGGCTGGTTGTTGGTTAATCTGATTAATTCAGATTTGTTCTGCTCGCTCCTCCTTCCGCCCCGTAGCGAGGGGAGAGAAGGAGCCCATTCTCAGAGGGGATGTGTGGCCACCAAGCCTGTCTGAGGCCCTCTGAGGCTGCCTGAAAATGCTCCAATTGTCACCCAAATGAAGGGCAAGACCAGCAAAGAAAGACAAGGCCATTGTGGGCTCCTGCTGCAGCACTAAAACTTCAGTTCTGCTGTAAAATTAACCATCAGAGAAGTCTCACAGAACTTCAGTGGTTTAACCTCTCCCAGCCAGAGCTGGGGGTTTCAAAGCTGCACAGAAGGGAGGGTTTATTGGGCAGCCTGGTGCTAATTCTGTCTGTGTGGCCAGGTTTCTGCAGGGAGGGGCTGCTTTGGGGTTTGCATTGCAGGCTTGGCTTTAGATCTCGAGGTCAGAGCTTCCCACCTCATCTCATGGGGATGCCTTTTGAAGCTGGGGTGTGTGGGATACATTTAGGGGCTTGTATAGGGGTTATAACTGTGCTTCCAATCTTACTGCTTGTACCCAGACCCGAAGGATTTGGGAATTTTAGCTGTGCTTGTCATGTCTTGATAGCAGATTGAATGGATGCTGGAAATGAGTGCAGGGTTCCCTGAGAAAAAGCACAGTGTGGGCAACACCTCTTTGTCTGCCTGTCACAGAAACCCACCTTCCTTCGAGCTGGGAACATTTCGGCTGGGGTGTCATCAGAAGCACGATGTGAGTCATGCCATGAGTGTGCCTGGTGCTCCTGCTGCAGAGGAGAGCTCTGGAATGGCATTTATCCCCTGCTCCCACCCTGTGTGGGGCCACTGCTGAGTGCAGGGCAGTGACACACAGGTGGTGGTCAAGTAAAATGGGCTGGGAGGGGGTGCAGCTCTTCAGGACCCCTTTTTCTCCAACCTCTTCTCCTTGTGAATCATTGCAAATCCTGTTTGCTGGTTTACAAAAGTATTTTGTTAATGTTATTTGCATCTAGAGTTTCCTAAGGGGATGTTCTGGGGCCTGGTGTGCTGTTAAAGGGGAAATAAAAAGTGATCTTAGGTGCACAGAACTCGATCTGTGGGTCTGACCAACAGAGAAGACAAATAACAGGTGAGAATGCACGTAGTAGAACACGTCCCTTAGCTTCTTTGTGATATTTACAGCCAAAATCCAGTTTAAAAGGGAAGTTTCCCATCCCAGAAGAGTTCCTGGGAGGTGGAAATGTGGATCCACTCAATAAAAGTCTAAAATATGGTGTCAGACATCCCAGCTGGACCGTGGAGTGCCTCTTCTTGTGCTGAAGGGTCGAGTTAGCAGATGGAGCTGCTGCTGGTGGTGCCTGTGAGGAGTCAATGCCATCTTCTCCCACCCTTTTTACAGGGGTTTGTGACTCCCAGCAGTGGGGTGAGAAGGGCATCTCAAGGTAGGAGCCCCTTGGGTTGCTACAGCTTTAATCTGCCTCTGTTTTTAATAAAATGTCAAAGATTTCAAGCTTCACTTAATCTTGGGGGTGAGATGAGGCAAAATCTGTGAATTTATAGTGGCTTGTTTGATGTGCAGTGGGCAGAGAAAGGATAAATGCACAGGTGGGGAGAAACAGAGCAGGGATAAGTGAGTTCAAACCCACTTGTGGGGCCAATAAATCAGCAGACAGGACTGGCACATGCTGGAGGGCAGAAGCAGAAGGTTTGTTTTTTACAGCATATCTTTTTTTGTTCTCCCACTTTAATTTTTGGAGAATCCAGGCCCACAATAAACCAGAGTTTTGCTGCTCAGAGCCCTGGCTTAGGGCAGCTGAAGGCACAGGGGGATGCTGATCCTTCTGCCTGAGCAGCTGGAGGAGGAATTGCTCTTGAGCCACGCTGGTGCTGCCTCAGCTTCCCCTGGGACCCTGGCAGGTCGTGAGTGGTGGAAAGGGATCTGGGAATAGCTTCCTTCAGCTGGAATGCCTGTGCTGCTCCTGTCCTTACAGAGACCTTTGGAGGCCTTTGGTTACAGCCATCGGTGCTTTCTGAAATGCAGCTGCTCACTGCAGGGCATTTCTTCTCAACTCTCTGTAGGAACAGAAAAATTCCTCTGGTCTGAACTGGGAATTAAAGTTATTTTGCAGTGGTTTGGTGAAGGATCCTCCTGTTCTTGTGTTGGAGATTGCTCTCAGTGTGAGACCCTGAATAAACCAGCTCTGTCCCGACTTTGCAGTCAGCACACACACACACTTCATCATGGCCTGTTCCAGGCTTTTAGTGCTGTAAATCTTCGGGATGTGAAAAGATTTGCAGTGGTTACCCTGGGAAATAAGTGCATCTTCACACTTGGTAGCCAGCAGCCAGAAAGGGGAGGTACCAACCGTTCAGAAGGAGCTTGGAACATCCTTTTATGGGTTCTACCTCTGCAAGGCATCCCCTGGCTTCCTCCTGAGCTGAACATCCACACTTCTCACCGGGGCTTTTCTCCCCTGTTTCAGGAGAGCTGGGAAAAGCTGTGACAGTGCTAGTGGGCAGTCTGGTTGGTGAATTCTGGCCTTGAGAATTTCATTCCAGCAATCATCACCCTCTTTATTTCAATAGAGAATTCATTCTCTCATCCTTCTGCATCTTACCCCACAGCAGCAGAGCATCTGCCACAAGGCTCCAAGGCAGCTGCTCCTTTAAAATCGAATTGCCTGCGATGGGAGAAATCTGAGAGCAGACAAGAGAGCCCAGTGCCTCCTGCGCAGCTCCAGCCCCGTGGAGCTCCCTCCACAGCTCTGCCCTCTCATCAGCCTCGTCACTGCTGCTTCCTCTGGGGCCAGGCTGCAGTGGCCACAGCAGCCCCAAAAAGCTGTCCCAGGGCTGCCTCCATGGCAGCTCTGCATCCTTCCACGCTGGATTCCGAGGTCACGGCTCTGTGCTGCTTTTCCCCCTGCCCCACTGTGCGTGTGTAACCCAGCTGGGATTTTATCCTCTTTGAATCCAGCGGTGTTTCCTCCCCTGCTGCTGAAGGGAATCTCCCTCAGGTTGCTGGGAGCTGGCCTGGGACAGACTCCCCCCTTCCTGCCGATGACTGTAACCGTGTGAGTGCTGCTGACCTCTGCCTTTCTTCTCCTCCTCTCCCCTGTCCTTTCCCTCCCCATCCATTCCCTCCCTGGCCTGTGCTGAGTATTCCTTGTGCATTTTGGGGATGAGGAGGCGGCGTGTGTGTAACAAGGTCGGGCACTGGGATGGCACCAGCCACGCTCTGTCCTTGAGCCCCTCTGCTTTTTCTTCCCTCTTCTCCTACTTTAACCCAATCCTTTTCCTTAAGCTGCTGCCTGCTTTCCTTTCCCTTGTGAGTGCCAAGTCCCAAACCTTTGGCTGCTGTGTGCTGGCTCTCCTGAACCCCTCCCTGCTGTCTCAGTGCCAGGCCATGGGAATGTGGGTCTGTTTGGGGGATATGGGCCTGGCAAAGCTTCCAGCACTGTAAGATGTCATTATTTCTTTACTCTGGAAAAGGATCTTTGCTCCAGGCTTAGAGTTCTTTACATGAGCTCAGGCTTTGTGCAGCCACCCCTCGGTGCCCTGAGAAAGCAGGACTGTTCTGGGTTCCCCGAGGGAGTGTGGCTCTGTAGGGTGTGACACCGTGGGGAAGGGGCATCCTCTGCCCTGCATTCCTGCTGCCAGCCCTTGTTCTGCCCTGCTGCTGATGCCACTGTCACTGGGAGAGCCCCTGAACGTGCAAGAGGGGCTGAGGGAGGCTCTCAGTGCTGATCTGAAATGCCTCAAGTTGTGTTCTTGGGCCCCTGTTTTAGCTCCTTTCTTCTGTCTCAGGTTTCAGAAATGAAGAATTCAGGATCCTTCTCCTCCTCTGCAGTCATCCCTCTTGTGGTTTTTATCCTTAAAGTCAAAAAAATATCATAGTATGCGTTCTTCACCCCTTTATCTGAAACTGGAGGTTATTTTTTTATAGGATATTGCATGAGATACCCCACAGATCCAGGTGGGAACAGGAGGTTTGGTTTCTCCAGTGTCTCCATGGATGATCCCTCAGGCAGTGCCAGCCCAAGGACTGCAGGCTGTTGGACTCCATATAAAGATTTATCTCTATGGATTGGAAAGACTTAAGTTCCAACAGGTCTAAAGGCATTTAAAAGCACTCTGATTTTGGCAGTCTGTGTGTTCAGCATTACCCTGAGTGGAAATCTTGTCCTGTTCAGGAGCTGGGCTGTGGTGTGACGGGAATTACTTCAGGCCATGAGATATTTCAGAATCTCCCTGTCTCTAAATGAAAAAATGTTCACAATGTTTCTGCCCAAGGCAGTGACGCCTTGCTGCCTTCTCACAGTGGCTGCAAGTTCTTGGCAATGACGGCAAAAGTTAGGAAATGCCTTTCATTGGAATGCACCAGCAATGGAATGGGGATTTTCTCTCTGAGCACGCCGTGAGTCACGGAGTTCTCTGTTACCTGGCTTTTCAGAGACACTGAGCCTTCGCTGGGCTGGGAGAGGTTATTGCACCCCCTCGGGCAGAGGGAGGGTTGAGTCCAAACAGGCAGGATGATGAGGGGAGGGAAAGAGCCAAAAGACTGTGCGAAAGCAGGATTTTTTTATTATAATATTGCTCAGGAAAGCAGCAGTTGCAGTCTGAATCATCCCAGTGTCTCTGCCCTCCTGGCACTGCCCCTCATTCTCCTGACGCAAATGTTCTTCCTATTCCCAAGTCTCTCTAGGGAATTGCTTTCCTCTGTTTGATGGAGGGGTTTTTTTCTCCATTCCCTAATTCCAAGCAGCTGAAGGTGCTGTGCTGCTGTTCCACCTTCCTGTCCCTCCCAGGACCCCAAACCCACGCTGCTGCTCAGGACAGAGGCTGCAGTCCCAGCTCGGAAATGGCTCTCGGGCACTCCCTGCTCTGGCCGTGGGACTACAGCTCCCATCATGCTCACACACAGAGAAATGCATATTTTTTTTTCTGGAAATGAAGCCTCATGTGACTTCCCAGCTGCTGCAGCACGGAGGGAGTCCCTGCTGAGGTTTTTTTCCCAGGGAAATGGAGGTGTGCCCTGGCTGGCAGATGCGGTGATGGCATCTGCCCTGCCCTGTAACGCTGCAGATCCGCTGGCTTCGGGAAGGACTCGGGATTTTACCCACCTGCCACATTTCCCCGGGGATCTGTACACCTGTAACCGAGGTGCATACCCCTGAAACTCTCTCCTCCTTCCATCCTGACATTCTCTGTAGCAGTTCTTTCTCTCTCCCCGTAACATTTCCTGATTTGTTTCTAATTTCCCCTCCCACTGGTTCTGTCACTAACTGGTTTTGTTTTGCATGCATTTCCCAGACCCACAGAGGGGTTTGGTTTTTTTGCTGCTTCCCTAACTCCTGCAGCCTTTCCCGTTTTTACCATATGGGAGAATCAGAGTGTGGCTGAAGTGGTGCCTCGCAGGCAGCACGGTGAATTCTCTGCCTGCAGGTCATGCACCTTTCCTGGCAAATTAATCCGTCTGAGCCTCCTCAGCCCTTTGTTTGCCCTGCGTGGGCACTTGGAGAAGGGAATTTTTGAGTCACTGGGAGTCTTGGAGAGGTGAGGGTGAAGCCACACAGAGGATGCCCTGCTGGCTGTGAGGTGGGACTGTTTGAAGGGGCAGGTAATGCTTACAAAGAGCAGTGTTTTCTAATTTTTAAGCTATCCTTTTGGAGGCAATTGTGAGCTGGAACCCCGGGCTAACACGACCACGGCTGTGGCTATTTATAGAGCCTCGAATTCCTACCCAGAGCTCAGGCATTTCACAGTGGGCCGTTCCCTTCCGAACACTGGACTTCCTCGGGAGATGTTTCCTGTTTGCTTTTAAGTTCAGGAGCTGCTGCAACTACAGAGAGCCTCTGCTGCAGAGAGGCTGAAACGTGGAAATTCGACTTTTTCTGAGTTGCAAAATTGCGATTCTTTAGCTCAGGATTTGCTGAAAGTCCTTCATGAAGCTGTTGTGGGGTTTTTTTTCCCCTCCCACGCTGCTGTGAACTTGGAGAAAACCACAGAAGTAGAAATGTCAGGGACATCAGTGGCTTCATGAAAGAGGGACTGGGGGGCAGATTGTCCACGGTGTGTGGGATTGCTGTTTGTGGATCTCTGTGGCTGCACTGGGTGTCTTAGGAGGTTGAAATAAGTGTTCAGAAGAGGGGCTTTATGTCCCTGATAAGGTTGTATTTCATAGAATCATGGAATGGTTTGGGATGGAAAGGACCTTAAACCCATCCAGTCCCACCCCTGCCATGGGCAGGGACATCTCCCACTATCCCAGGCTGCTCCAAGCCCCATCCAGCCTGGCCTTGGACACTTCCAGGGATGGGGCAGCCACAGCCAGGGCCTCCCCACCCTCACAGGGAGAATTCCTTCCCAGTATCCCATCTGAACCTCCTCTCTTCCAGAGGGTTTGTGTACTCTGAGTACAGAGGTGCCTGTGCCAGCTCTGGTTTGTGTAAGCACGCATGAACGCATCAGAGCACAAACCCACGGCAAAACAGACA
This sequence comes from Aleadryas rufinucha, assembly GCA_013397815.1. Classification (NCBI taxonomy): domain Eukaryota; kingdom Metazoa; phylum Chordata; class Aves; order Passeriformes; genus Aleadryas; species Aleadryas rufinucha. The sequence continues at coordinate 38,497 of VZTH01016838.1, forward strand.
CTTTCTGTGTGCCCAGGCAGGAGCTCTCTCTGTGCTGATGGCCCTCTTTGGGGCGGTTTGGGTGCTGATGGCCCTGTCTGGGGTGGTTTGGGTGCCAATGGCCCTGTTTGGGGTAGTTTGGGTGCTGATGGCCCTGTCTGGGCGTGGTTGGCCCTGGCTTGGGCGGTTCGGGGGGCCATGGGCCTGGCTTGG
>VZTH01016844.1:0-20788 GCA_013397815.1 Aleadryas rufinucha
TAAATAAATAAATACATAATTTAGAGAATTCAATGTTTAAATGGCTTTTTGATTTTCTAATGATACTGAATGGAAGTCAAACAAACAGCATTTTGTCTTTTCACCACCAAAAAAGATAGGCAAGGGCAAATTCTTCAGAATACGCCTTTATAGTCAGCAGGCATGTGGATCTTAAGCTGTCTTTCCAGTGAGGCAGAAAAGCCACAAAAGTGGATGCAAATTTGTCTCTTTTATCACCCAGAATACACATGTGTGAGTGCACAGCATGTGTGTGCATAGGCAATGCATTATGCAAGGGAAATGTAACTCATCCAACCCTGCCTGCGAGGCTGCCAGGGAGTGCCCCAGGCCTGCGAATACACCACTGCTTTACATATGTGCAACTGCAAACACCAGAAGGGAAAGGTGAAAAAACAGAATTACTCTTCCTTGAGGTCAGCCCCACCATCTCACTTTTGCAGCCTGCATCAAGGAATTGACTCATTTAGAATAAATTAAAAAGTTAATGAGGGAAAGTGTATCTTGAGGATTTCCTTTCCCCTGGTTCCCTTTTCCGTGTCCAACCAATTCCTTCCACAAGACAGTCTAACATTCAGTTAGACAACCAGTATTTCAGGGCTGACATCACATCAGTTTTACCACAGCTACCCCCTGGAATTTGACACTGAAATACCTTTTTGGATACATCTGTAAGTAGGCAAAGAGGATTCTTTGTCATTTCAGTGTAGAAATCATCACAAAGTGGAAAAGGACAGTAAATAGCAATTCCTTCCTTTCCCCTTTTTTTTTAAAAGACTTTTAGAAGTGCATAATTTGGAAGATCTTTTAAATATAATGGCCCACTATTTAGAGAGACTATGGCAGTCCTGCAGCTGCTTTTGCTTCTAAGTCGAGTAAATATAAATAAGTCGAGTAAAGTTTGTGCTTGACACTATTTTGCCATCACGTGAAACAGCTTATTTGCATTATTTACTCCTTCTGTTATCCATTTTTCATATTGTAAAGAAGATAATTACCACACCAATTAAGTCAGTAGGCACCCATTCCTGGCCAAAAACAAAAAACCAAAAAAAACACCCCCCAAAAATTAGGCAAAGACTACTCAATGAATGCAGAGACAAGATCACTTCCCATCCGCCTTTGACAAAAACACCAGCAAGTTAAAGACTACTGAGTTTTTGTTGGGATGCAGTACAAAAATAAGCAAAACCAATGCAATTAAGGATATGAACATAATCATTTCACACTTCATTAAGTTTTGCTGGAAAGAACGTGGTACTTACTGCAGTGGCTCGGGATACTTCCCGACAAGTGCTGAGCAGTCCGTTCTGCAAGTCATCTCTCTGTAAGACTACATTTTGTATGGCTGCTGGGTTATCTGCATTCATTTCTATCTCCTGACTTGCTGATAGCAAAGCTTGCTCAAGCGTGTACTATTGTAATAAAAAGAATTATTTTTAATGTTCTGCATCATTGGGCTGATTTTCGTTTTATTTCAGCTATCAATGTTCTGATAATAAGCATGTAAAATAACATCCACTTTAGGTAATAAATACAATTGTCCTACTTTCTCCTTGTGTAGCTGTTGAAGCTTCTCCTCCAGTGCTTGCACAACTTTATCCTGTTCACATAAACGGCTAAGCTTAGCCTAGTACGGAACAGAAAATTACCACAATTAGCATTTTGTTATTTACATCTTCAGTAATCAACATCTAACTTGATCAAATCATTACACAAATCTATAGAAAATGTTATTAAAATAGAGAACTCTAAAATTATGTAGGCATCAGTATGGCATTTTCAAATTACTTAAGAAACCCTCTTAAGAAACTATGAAGTGCTATTATAACTTGAAACAGCATGGCTCAAAACATATAATTTATGATTCTACAGCTAAATCTTTACAACTTAATAACAGGTATTATATTCCATTTTAATTTACGTATTGCTTAGTATTATAAAGACGATTTTATACAGTCACAGTCTGTCCCATGGTTTTTCATCAGGTGTTTGTATCAGACAGTTAAAATTTCAGCCTAAAATGTAATATTTCCTGCAAGTTAGAAGCTTATTACAGAGACACGTCCCTCAATTTCATGATGCAATTTCTGTTGGCAATCACCTGCATGAAGTGGGTTTCAAACCCAAAAGCCGAGAGGAAAACTATTATCAAAATCAAGAGACAAATACCAGCATTTACAAGGAAGAAGGAATACAAATGACTTACATCAATGTCCAGCTCTTCAGTTCTATATTTGTACAGTGTACCCCTACATTCTTCTTGTGTTAACTATAAGGAAGAATAATATTGCCATAAAACAACTTAGTTGGACTGTGAAAATGAAAACTACTGTTCAGCTTAAGAGTTTTAACACAGAAATCAGCTTTTGCTTGAAAGGTAAACCTACTACATTGAACAATATATATTTAGCCAATATACATTAATGAAGGTAGATAAATGGAATGTCAAGCAGACTGTCAGTAGAGTTGCATTAAATTAACAGGCTGTTTCTAATGCAAACTGGAGTTTTAAAGATGTACAACTCAATCAAACATGGATTATGTAGGAGGATGAAATTGCCAGAGTACATCTAAATAATGATGCATCATTGTGTCTAAGCTTTGTTATATTAATTCTAAATACAGGGGCTCATTCTACTCTGAATTAACCATTCTAGGCCCACTAAGGTCAGGTGTTTCATAAGCAGGATCAATCTGAAACCAGAGCAGAATGACCTAAGTTTACAACACATATGTAAATATCTTGTTATAGGTATGTCCAGTAAGTGCCACCAGTTTTCATATGGATTTTTCATATGGATTTTTCATATGGATTTCCTACTTTTCATAGGATTTCCTCCCCTCCAACAGAGCATTACCAGAAATGCCACAAATGGAAGCTCTTCTATTTTATGTTTGGACCTAGGCAAACTTGTCTCTTTTGTGTTAGTAAGGATGCAAAGTGCCTCAAACTACTTTCATACAGCTCCTCACATTAAGTTCTTAACTTTTTCAATCAGCTACTGACCAGTAACAAGATTTTAAAATAGTTTACAAGAAAAAAGGCAGCTCCTCATTTTAGAGTGAACTGCCACACACAGTAACTACTTAATATCCTATACAGCAAGATGGACATAACACTATCAACCTTCATAGTCTATTTAATTAAAAACATTGTGTGTACAGAGCCCCAACAGAGATGCTTTCCTTCCATGTGTCTGTCATAATTAAGTTATTGTGACTTAATAGCACAAGAAAGACTACTGAAACACAAGTCTGTGTTAAGGGACACTTATAAATAAAAGGACTAGGGAAGGGTTAATGAGACAAGCATTCCAAACATAAAATAAATCTTCAACACACTAAAGTGTTTCATTTCACGATATTATGCCCACATACCTCATGCAAATGTACCTGGTGACAATTTAGAAGTATGTATAGTGTATTAAAAACACACAGTAACTTTCTTTGAAATGGACATTTCATGAAAATGAATGTTGGAATATGAAAAAAAGCCACAGCACTTTTGCACCTCATGAATGTCACACAGATTGAGATATCTATTTGAACTCCCACTATTGTAGAGTTGTGTTGTTTTACTGTTGATTTTAGCACAATGAGAGAAAAATGAGGAATGGAAATATTTAAATAAAACTCATAAACATGGCCAAATGTCTTTAACTTACAGAGGAAACCTAGTTATATTTCACAACAGAAAGATTTTACAGAAGAAGGATTATCCCCTATTAGAAAAATACACCTTTCCAAGTCACTGCTCAGCATTTTATGTGGCTTGGCTGGAAAAATACATTGCTTTTTCAAGCCAGTATTTTTTATACTTTTTTAAAAAGAGAGACACTTATTTTTCTGGCATTTCAACCTTAATTACAGCTGAGTTTAAAACAGTTTGCCAATTCAGCATCCCCAGCCCTGAGTACCTCCTGAAAGGAACATGTCTTAAGTATTCAGAAAAGGAAAAGAGATTTTCAAAGAACACTATAGCTGTGCTAATTCTTATTAAAATCGTATCACACTTTTCAAATTGCTACCAACTTCTTGCTTTGGTCAGCAGAACCAGTTCCTCACAACAAGTACTGCTGGAGAGCCACTTCATTTTAACATTTCCACTGCAGCATCCTACACAGACCTAGCACAAAACCTCCCCAAAATAACATGGATAACTTAATCCATCTCTGACAGAACAGCAGCTCCACTTCTCCCAGCACATCAGTGAGTCGGCTCAAGGCAAGAAGTGCGGAATGCTATTGCATCCTGCTGGAGTGACAAGGGGAACTGCAGCAGACAAAACGCAATTACACATTTCAGGCAAGGTTAACAACCTCATAACCCTGGAAAACGCATTATAGGAGCTCCAGTGACCAAGTTATCAAAATGTACTTTGTGTCACGTTCCACAAACGCCTTTCTTGCCAAATCGCTCCTGCAAAGCCTTTGCCAGGGCAGCAATTCCAGAGCAAGAGTGCCACCTACTGAACCAGTGACAGGAGCTGCTGCTGGCTTCCCTTTTCCTCGACATTTGCCTGTTTAAACACACCAAATCCATTCATCTTAACATGGGGAAACACACCAAAAACCTCCCAGTCATTAGAAAGCAGCACCCTGAGACCTACAAATAGGACTTACCATTTCTGAGAGGCAAACTGCACATGCAGAGTTTGGCCAAACATTGTGTCTTGCATGTGAAAAAGGAACATGACCTTAACTGAACCTCCCTCTTAGGTCAGAAATCCTTTGGCATCAGCTGTACAGCCCCCACCTCTGTCACACACCAGAACCAGATGATTCCCAGAAAGGGAGAGTTCCCCCATGGTGGACACCGTAAGATGTTGCTGAGACACAAGTGGTTAAAGCTATTGAAGTAGTTGATATTAAAAACATTTAAGTGACAGCATTATTGAATTACTTTGTAAGCTATTTTCAGATTCCACTAACTGCTGTGATTCAATAAAAATACAGGAGGATATTTCACACCCCAAAAGCAGGCTATGCACCTCTGCAGGATACTGCACTTAGGAAATTAAACCAGGACAACCTAAGACGTTTTGTTGTTGAGCACAAGATTAAAACCAAGACTTCCAAGAGGCTCTTTTGTTTACTTTTTGCTTTTTAAAATACTTCTTCCTATCAGGAAGCAGGGCAAAGGGCCCATTAAGCAAGGTTCTCCTCTAATTTTGAATTCTGTGGCATAAAACATTTCAAATACAAATTGAAAAGACAAGATTTTCAGCTCCAACACAATCATCTCGTGTTCATAACAAAACCTGAATGATCTCAAAATCTAACATGCATAACCAGTTTAAATGTATGAGCTCCTATAACAGTAATAATAAGCCATAAGCAAGACCTTCCTACCCTTATAGGAACAAAAAACTTAAGGATTATTTTTCTATGTTTTGACTTTATTAAGAACAATTATCCATGGCAAGACCTGATGTTAGCTTGTTGCATTCAGATTTTAATTTTTCCTCCTTAAGGGAACTCACATATAAGAGGAATTGAGGAAAATTTTGCTTCTTAAAGTCAGCCTGTACTCCTTTAGAGAAAAAGATAAGTTAGAGAACAAGATTAACATTCCTCATCCAGTATTAGAAAGAAGCAAAAAACCCCAAACCAAGGTAGAAATGGGTCTAGTCTGTAGAAATCCGTTTTTTCTTCTCTGTACATGTGGAATAATTTCCTTAGCTTGTACTTGTGAATTTATAGCACAGTCTGCAGAGCAGACTGATGTAAGTCAAAGTGATTTAAATAACTCTGAAGATGTAACAAATCACAAACAAAAGTGTCTTATAAATAACACATTTGAAATAGTAGATATTTTTGCTATTTTACTAAAGAACCATTAATCATTAGAAACAGGAAGCAAGACATCTTAAATTAAATACAAGCTTTTCTTGCTTTCCTTTGCTTAACTCTAAATGAGCTCAGATATAAAACTGAACTGAATAAATTGAAGCTGAGAAAGATCCTTTTCTTCACAGGAAGGGTTGCAGTCATCACCAACTATTTTAGCATCCTGACAACAAAACAAGTTTCAGTCACTTGCATAGAGGCTTCTCCCAATTATTTACATCTCTTTAAAACTGCAGCAGGAAAGACGACTGTTCAACCAATTTATTTTATTTGAATAAAACATTATGCGTTGTTTAGACTTTAAATAAGCTGCCAGAATTTTAAACAGCTTGGTTTTGTATTACAGAAGTTTAGTAGACTATTTAGGCAGTGAAATATTGAGTGTATTTTTAGCCTATCCTGAAAGTCAGTTAATGCAACATCATACAGGAAACTTTATCCATGAAAGCAGAAGATGTTACTCTTCAGCTAAGGCAGCTTCTGCAGAAGCCTTCCAACATGTCACAAACACTCTGACCTGAAGAGACCACACCTCTAATGGCTTACTCAGTCCTCATGACCTGTTAGAGTCACTGTTTCTCTGACAAGAATGTAAAAAAAGGTGTTTATTCAGTGCCAGATAGGAAGCAGATGTGCCTGCAAGGTGAAGGCAGATACTGCAGCTGACAGCAGAGCTTCGTGAGGGCAGCACCTGGGAATTTATTGCTTTCTCCAAAGACATGAGGGGATCAGCCCAGGCACAGCTACACCTCAAATATGTCTATTTTAATATTAGAAGCTCAGGCCAGTTTCTCCTGACACATCTAAAACATCTCTGCTCATTATACACCTCTTGATTTGTCTTACATTCTCTATCACACGAAACTGACTTGCTTTAAAAAAATCCCAAGAGTCAGGCTGCTTTAAAAAATTACAACAAACCCCCTGAAATTACATTTAGGGCTTGAGGGCACCTCACTTCTCTCATTCTCCCCTTCAGGTTCCACGTTAAAGCTCGTGTTTTGCATGTAGGAGCACAAATCAGATGGTCATGAAATCAGTCACTCACAACCCAACTTCCTTTGGAAAGCTGAGATTTTTTTGGCAACAACTGCCTTTTAGAAGCACACTTGAGTTTGCTCAAGTTCGCAACTTGGAGTTGACTTTAAAAAAAATGAAACATGCAATTAAGCTGCAGCATTTTTTAGAAACACGGCAATAATAAACATCTGTTTTACGCGGCAGAACATCTCCTTTTCTTCAAACTATGCAACCTCTATGCATAATTTTGGCTCACAAGGGCATAAATGTAAATGCAAGGGAACTGGCCAGATATTCCCCTGTGAGAACAACACCTTCATTGTAGTTGAGGCAAGAAACTTCTCAGACATCCCCTGCCTGACAGGGGCTCTTCAGTTCAGCCCCAGCATCCGTAAGACACCGCGGTGCCAACGGATAGGGATTGGCCATGCTCATAAGTTAATGCAGGTCTCAACTCACGGACAATATTTCCATTCACATTTCCGATTCTTCTTCCATCTCACCATTGCCAACCAGCACTAGATACTCTGTAAGTGTGCACAGTAAAGTCTGCTGTGACTTTATGAAAAGACACACTGCCTTTTGGATTTACAGCCCCCAGATCAAAGTAATTTTGATCCTTTCTTTCTTCAAGTGGCTAAAGGCTTGGTAGGTGCAAACAAAAAACTTGTAAATCCACTTCCTAGAACAAAACAAAATTGCCAGAAATGACCAGGTAAAACACCACTCACATGCTTTTGTAGTGGTCAAAAGAAAGAAGCACCTTTGAACACTAATTGCAGAGAATCATGCTAAGACAAATGTTGGAAGCTTATTGGAAGTTTCATGAATTTACTGGACACCTGCATAAAGCACCAACTAATTAAATCGTCTAGACAGAAAAAAGTTATTCAAAAAGTGTACATTTAATACTGAACAACAGAAAACGCAGCGAAAGCCATGCTAACGATACTGCAGCATTTTAGGAAGCATGGATGACTTGTGGGTTTCCAAAGCAAAGAAGAGAAACACCAATGTTATGAATAAATCTGAGGAACAACCAAAACTGTCACTAAGGAAAATTTTCGCAGATGATAAAGCAATTTCATTCACTATCCAAGACCTTACTTGCTGGTACAGTTGCGGTCTTAGCGCCGAGTTCTCAATCATAGTGTGAACCATGGTGATTAAAGGTTCATTCTCTTTCATCTATTTCAAATCAGGAGGAGCATACAGCAAACATCAGTTTACAGCATGGCTAGATTTGAAAGACGACACTGTAAAATATAGCCTCTACTTTAATTCTTTCTAATAATGCAGTAGATCACATTTTAACCCATGCTTTTTATATATTCCATCATTCAGTAATATCAACATCTGAAAAGTTTGGTAATATCACACAAATACATCAAAAATAACGTAAATGCTCAAAAAACATTGTAATATTTATTCACCAACACTCTGCCTTTTTAAAAATAAAAACACTTAAAGCAAGTTTGGCTTCGCATGATATTGAAATGGAAAGGATTATTGGATTTTGCAGCAGGAACACTCAAACCTTTACCAGAAAACCTTTTAAATTATAGATTTAATACCACTGTGTACATTAAAAAGATATAAGCATTCCCAGCCTGTGAATAGACTTATGTTCACATATCACAAAATGCCTTTTTATACTGCACTGATTTGTATCCTTTGGAACTTTGCATCATTGCCTGTTGCATTTATCCATCCCCATACAAAAGTGTGAAGCTATTTTGGAACTGGCAGGACATTTTCTATAATGATTCATATTTGTTGTTAAGCATGCAAATGTCAAAATCAGGTATTTTATTACACCTTGCATACATTTATGGTTTCAGAAAAGTGTGCAATACAGAAAAAAGTATGGGAGTTTTGGTTTTAAAAAGGTGACTTTCCTAACAATAAGGGGAAATTATGAAAACAGGTGGTTTTCTTCTCCAAAAGAAACTGAAAAGTCCCTTAATGCACTATCCTCCTCCTATTTTTGTTGGAAACTTTAGGACATGTTGGAAACTTTAGCAATACCTGTTTCAGGTGTAGTTACAGGAAGTGTGTGAAGGAGCATTTATGATCTTTCATTTTGCATTCATGTGTGTATATATATATATATGTGTGTGTGTGTGTGTGTATATATATTGCACTCTCCATGAATTTGCATAGCAAGGTTTTCTTTCATAGATGGCAACGCAACAGAATGAGTTTTTGATACCCTTAGCATTTCTTGCCCCAAATTATTTAGGAAAAACCTAACTTGGACATTTGGAGCAGTATTTTTCTCATTTTATGGCAAAAAAAAAAATCTTGTTATAGATAGAGGACCTTTTTGTTGTTGTTGTTGTTTTTTATCCATTGCCAAGTCTGAGCAGCTGGTAAGTTAATCAGCCAATAAAAGGTACCTTAAGAAGCTTATGATGCTCTGTTTGTTCAAGGCAGGAAAAAACCCCTACAGAAGTAACCCCTAGCATTTACTCCATCATGTCCAGTACACATAAACAGAAAACCAGAACTGACACAAGAAGTTGTTCTCCCTCTACATTAAAATTTTCTCCAGAGAGTGGTGATACCAAAAGAGATCTCAGTAAGACGAGAAACAGTAAGGTCCAAAGCCAAGCAATCAAACTATGGCCAACTGATATATTTATAAAAGAAAAATTTCTCTGAGGCTCTAATATTTTATTAGAAGCCTACAGGTTTGTATGCATTTTTATTATCAGGATTTCAACAGCTTCATACCCTCTAGCTAATACCTTTCTACAATATTTCAAATTTTTCTTTTCTGATCAATAACAGACAATGCCAGAACTAACTTCTGTTGAACTGTTCAAAGTTTGTTTAAATCCACATTAGAAAACAAGCAAAGTGTATTTGCTCAAAAGACATTTTGAAGTAATGTTTTCTCTAGAAGCTCCAACTTTGATTTACAGGAGTTCTTCCAATATTTTTACTAGCACTGATGCTCAATCACGCTTATCTAACACTCTACAAAGGCCAGTTATATCCAGAATAGTCACAGTTCCTTAAGCCCCTATGGAACAAAGATCAAAATCCAGGCAATTGGTAAAGCCATGCCAATCAAAGAGCCTTTGGAGCAGTCAAATACAAGTGTTTTTCCCCTTTGGGATCAATATTTTAAAAAAAATAGTGACATTTAAGTATTGAGCAGCTAGGATCTTGAGGGAGCATCTATGTGTCACAAACCTTGTAAAATCTAAAGCTAGTGCACAAATAAATCAGAGTTACATGGGACACAGTGGCAAGTCCCATGCTCTAAAAAGTGACAAGGACACCTATTTTGTGGTCTCCAATCATTATCATAAGGCCACTCCCAAAGTGAAGATGGACACTATTCACATTGAATAAATAGCTCAAGGAAAAATACTGGCTTGCTCATAACAGAGGCAAGCCTTGGTTTTCATTCATTTAAGGAAAAAACCCCCTATTTTTGTACAATAAAGGACAGATTTTAGACCCTACATGTAACACTGAAAGTATTATACTCACAGATTCTCTCCAATTAGAGAAGTCACAAAAAATGGAATTAAAATCTCCATCAGCAAACCCAAGTGTGAACTGCCACACAGCAACAAACCCAAATAAAATCCAGCAGTCTTGGCTTTATCACTTCCTACTTCAAGTAAATAACTATTCCTCTACAGAAGTGATGTTTCATCTTTGCTTTCTTTTGTACTAATGAAATATAAAAAAGCAAATAAAGCCCCCACCTCCTTGATGTGTGGACTACATGAACGGCTACTTTATTTCTGAGGGGGTATTTTGTGTTTTAAACTGGAAAGCCAAGCTATCAACAGCTTTTCTCTTCCTCCCTTTTTCTGGATTCCACGTTTGGTAACACCCTACACAGATGACATTCCAGTCTGTTTTAGTGAGGTGGCAGCAATCAGCTGGGACAGTGGCTGCCTACCAGGACAGGTGACCTCAACTGCTGAGGTGACACCGTTATGTTTTGGGTGAAAAAAGACTCAGATTAGTCATTTTAGCCATTTCCTCTTAAGCTCCCTGAGGGTAAAAGCAGCAACAACAGGACCTGACCAAGCTTTTCTCCCACCTTCCCTCTGCTCTTTAATCCTCTGTCCAAGAAAGAAAGGAAGAAGCACTTCTCCTTCCTTCTTGCAGTCTTTTTTTCACCCTACAGTCCCTGTCCTTGAGCCTTCCTTCTTCCTTTGAGCAGGAAAAAAAGGCTGGGTCAGCCCCTTTACCTTTTCCAGATAACCTGAAAAACACCAATAAAAGCAGCATCCTATAAGGTGCTAACACAGGACATAAAATTTTAGGCTGAACCATGTCAACTCCATCCAAAACTCCTTGTACTATTTCAGCCTTCCTTAATTTACTACTTGTTCCCAAAGCCACTTTTAGCATCTCAGAAAAAAGGAGATGAAGAGGAGGAAATAGAAGCAAAACACTAAGACAGTGAGGATGTTGGCTGTGGGACCTTCACTCCTTTGTTTGACAACTTCTTGTTCAAGTTCTGTTTATTTTTAGGAACACTTTGATAATGGAAAGAAACTAAAAAATTAAAGTCCCAGCAGAATTATTTTAACTCCTGAACATCTAAACTATTTACACAAATAGCTATTTCAAAAAACTGGGAAAAAAAAAAAGACTAAATGAAATTAAATTTAGTAAAGCTTCTACTGTGACCAACCAGCCTGGGATAGGGAGTTTTACACAGATAACATGAGCTCAACAGAAAAGGCTGTTTCAGCCAAAGAAAAGTTTTACTATCAAGATAAAACTCAGAAGGGTACTAAAAGACTGGTGTGCTGGAATTTTTCATAATAACAAAGGCTCAAGTGGGACCTTCTGCCATGGCTGTATTTGCAAAGGAGGAAAAACATGTCTAGCTTTCACTTGGGAAAAAACCCAACCTTATGTTACGTTTTGGTCACTCTTTTTGTAATTACTGGGTACAAATAACTTAAGGAAACAGCTGGCTTGCATTAGCAGCACACAACAAGTGATCCTTTAAAGTTTGATAATGCAGAAGACTGAGATCCCACATGTACTCATCATGCCCCACACTGGAAAACAAATCATCACTGCCCAGGGTAGCTAGCTATGTCTGGAACTACTCCCTAAATTGCACCTGAATCTCTCTCCCAACTCTACAAACCTCGAGCCAGCAGAGTGGTTTAAAAAGAAAAAGGTGCTGGACAACCATTTATCTGGCCCTAAGACAGCAAAGAAATCATATGGCTGGATATCTGTGTGCAGAGACTTTTCAGTCTTTTTTCTCCCTCTATCTCTGAACTCCAACAACAACAACAAAAATTCTGAAAGCACAATACAAAACCACCAGAAAGTGTGACATGAGAATTCCTAAGCACTGCCAAAGGAAACAGCAGTACAAAAACAAAGCATGATTTCAAAAAGGCGATGGAATATTCTTGATTCTTGATAAGAAAACCACTTAATCAGCAGCCAGCTTACTGTATCAGAATATGTTACCTTCCCTACACGTGAATTTTATTCTGCCTGAAAAGTCACCTGTGCAACCTTGTAACAAACTCACTATTTATTGTTGTGTACAGCACTGAACTCTTTGTGACCAAGAAGGTGAGAGCTGGAGATTAAGGGACTGGAGTCCCACCATGTGCTATAAGCAAAGCAGGTTTTGACACTATTTGCAGAGGTTAAATACAAGTGGAAAGACCTAATTTAAGTACACAGGACATTTAAAATCAGAGAGGGCATGCAATTATGCACGCTGGTTACAGATGGTGGTAACAAGGAGGAAAGGCCTCAATTACACTGAAAGAAATTTTGATTTTTTAGGCTTTCTAGCATAAAGGGAAACTGATATTTGGCAAAGTAATGAAAAGCTATAAATGTGATACCACCCCCGGAAGCAGTGGTACTCAAAGCAGAAAGACTCTCAGGGGGATTTATTTCCTACAGGTAGATGACAGTATTATAAAACAAGAGAAACAAAGAAAAACTAATCAGAAACTGAGACAAGTATTCCAACCTGCTCTTCCATGATTTTGTGATTGAGGTAATATATTTTAGACTTGATTTCTAAGTTGTTCTGATTCCTTACATTTCTGATATGGCACAACTGTAGACTTACACACTTTCCTAAATTAATGCTTACCGCATCACATTGCTAAATTTTATCTGATGCAAGTAAAAGGAAAATAATTTTTACCACTTTCCATCTTTTACACAGACAATCCCCCCCATTTAATCCTGTCCATCATACTCACAAGCTTGGCTAATCAAGCAACAACAACACAGTTTTGTACTTCACATCAACAGTTATCCTTTCTTGACAATGAATTACACTGCTGAAGACAGAATCACTTCCTTATTCCAAAACATTATAGACTGGAAATATTTGAGTTGGATGAAATATTTTGGTCTAATTTAGCAAGCAGTATGTCCCTGCTGTTTTGGACCTCCTGCAGCCCCTTAAATAAAACAATACAGAGATGTTTCAAAGTGTGTTGCCATCAAACTGAATTGGTCATAACTCCCACCCTGTTTTCAAGAGGTAATAGGAAAATAAAGTCACTGGGTGACTCAAGCCCATGTGAGAGTGTGTATTGTGTGTCTCTGGGCAGAGCTGGGGTTTTTAATAACTCACTGAAAACCCAGTAGAAGAACATACAGAATATAAAAGTTCTAATGAGTTTAAGTGTAAGGCTCAAAAGTCTCATTAAAAAGCAGATTATTACAAAAAGTGATTTTTGTATTTTTAACCAATGGTCATCCAGTTGCTTATTTTAGTTCTAAGCACTTATGATCGTCTTTTATAACTGCTAGCAAAAAAAAAAGAAATCCCCTTCAAAACTTCTCAAACACAACTTGTACAGAAATCCTACTTGGTCATGCAAGTAGGATTCTCAGAATTCCGTGGAACCACAGAGTACTTCTTTCCTTGATAATTTAAATAAAGTTTACATTTAAAGCAACCTTTAAATAGAATAAAATTTCAGTGTTGCCTCTTCATACTTAAAGGATTATTCTTTAAAAAACCCCTGATGTACCAAAGGCCATAAAGAGAGGTATTTGATATTGCAATTCTTCACTTGGTAATCAATTGTTAGTGAAGAGACAACTGTACCCTCACTCCATAAGACATCAGGAATCGGAAAGAATTAAAATCTTATTATTAAATAAATCCTTCAGAATGAACTGAGAAGAATGAGAAAACGAGACATGTTATGATTTAAAATATCTCTTCCTGTTTGACCTCCTTTTCATTTAATGTGCTGTAGAAACATCTAACTCTTCTTAATTTGAAAAACCGATATTCTCAGAAGTACCCATTTTTTATAAATTGCATGTGTGTCATATGAGCTTGGAAATATATTAAGACTGGTTAAAGAAGGTAAAATGCTACAGTTAGTGTTATTATGAAAAGGAAATTAGGAACATATTTAGAACAGAAAAATTAATTGGTGACTGGCTACTGTTTTCGGACAAATTTTAAATTGAGGGATTTTTTTTTTCCCCATAACATCTCAAATTTGTGATCAATTAAGATATTCTATGCTGTGGGCATCATCCAAATTCATAAAAAGCACTGAAAATCCTTCTCCCCAAATATTTCCAGCTTTGATAGGAGCAGGCAAAAAGCATTAAGAAATATAAATGCACAAGTAAATTGCAAATCCCACCTGGTGATCCAAATATATGGCATTCCTTTGAAGGTGATGTGAAAGAATCTCATTCTAGCAGGCAGCAGTCAGAGAGAAAAAGGAAAGGGACAGAAGGTGCAGAATGCATGAAAAGAGCTTTCAAAGATGTAAACTAGACAGTGATCTTTCTGTTTTATGGAGAAACATAATGCTGCTTTTAACTGCCCTTTTTTTTTGGTGAATTGTTAAAAAGTTTTGAGCCCGAAATAGAAACAATGAAAAGTTTGCTACGAATCAAACTATGAACTACTACATTACATTTTGGTTTACATAGAAAATACAGGAAGCTTATGTAAATATCCACTACACAGGCAGCTATGAACCCTTTGATAAATCTGTGTTTTAAACACATCCTGCTTTTCATAGACTAATTACAAGTAAGATGGTAACTGATAGGAGGCTGTATAAACAATAGATCAATCTCAATCTATCACGACTGATTTAGTTTGCAACATTGATAGATTAAAACCACTTAATTTTAAGCACGAACTAGAACGTATTTTAGAATAGTCCTTTGTAATTTTGACTTGGCTCATTCCAAAAACTAAAACCTCAAAGGGTTAATAGCAGAACGCCAACACGCACAAAGGATTAACGTCACTCTACTCGACTCGCGTAGGAGCCGGAAAATTTTGCGCTAGCAGTAAACAAAGCGAACTTTGATGAACGAACGACTACGAGTTAGTGAGGATGGAGCGTGACACACATCGCTCGGTGGCTGACCTTTGGGCTGCTGGCCTCAAGCTTTAGCTGCATGAGCTGTGCTAGTGTGTGCTCCCGGATACTACTCAGCTCCGCCTGCTGCCGTCTCAGCTTTATGAGCAGCAGCGTCAGCTCCTCCGGCTGAAGGAGTGCGGTGTGAGAAGCCAAAGAGTAAAGAAAAGGTTAATTGGTACCCCCAGACAACACTGAAGCAAAATTAAGGCACACCTCATAAAAAGTTTACTTCTAAAGTAAAGTAAGGCGCGCCTTCCGAGTGCCTTACAGAAACTCTGACGGTCATACAACACATTTTCCCCAGTTCAACACTTCCCAATATAAAATGAAGGGTTAGCTTTCGACTACTCAAACCAGCAAACGCCACAAAAGCGAAACATTCTGTATTAAGGACTAAAAATAATGGAGGGTTTTGCAGGACAAAGTCTGTGCAGTCCCTCAAACTTTTCCTGACGGGCGTATCAAATTGATGATATTGACTTAAGTCAGGGGGAGACAATTCCAGCCCTTAGGATGTCATTACCTGTGCACAGGCAGTCATTTGAGCTTGGTGAAAGAATCAAAACATGCCCTCAAGAAAACGGAGTTTTTAAAATAATTCTTCAAATGCATGTGTCAAAATTGAGAGGAAAAAATGATGACAAACCCATGTTAGCTGAACTACCTGAGAAATAATCACCTTTCACAAAATAAACTTGCACAAGCATGACAAAAATAATTTTCCATCCCACCTTTCACAGGTCTGAGGCCGCCAGTTATTTTATTGCTTTAGTTTTATGACTAACTGTACAATACAGCCTTAGGAAGGGATGAAGAATAGCATTTAAGACCCAATGTTATATGTATTATGGAAATAAATTCCAACTCAAATGGGTATTTGTCAGGTAATTCCACACAGATCAGCTTGGGTCAGTTTGGGGAAACTCGACCTGAACCATTCCTGGGAATCATTAGCAATATTTCAAAGAAAACAAACCACTGAACATCACGAGTATTTTTGTTACATTCCTGTTTGCTTCTGTTTCTTACACTTCTCCAGAAGTCAGCTTTGTAAGAGGTTAAATATTCATCCAGCATTTTGATTTTCTCATAAGCCCTGTGAGTTACATAAAGCCCAAACACAAAAACCTCCTAAACCCCTGCTTGCTCTCTCCCACAGCCACAGAATTTCCCCAAAGCAAAGAAGTAAAGAAAAGAGCTCCAGAGAACCACACATTAAAAATACTGGAAATGAATACCCATTTGTCAGAATAAAGAGGAAAAGTCCCTGAGAAGCAGCATGGCACTGGCACTTTTGTGAGTTCAGAACAGAGGAGCCCACAAGAGGGAGCAAGGGATTTCCACATAGCTTCAGTTGGCAAAACCATTTGCTTTTGAGGGAAAAGCAACACCAAACCCAAGTAGTCTGAAGGCAGTTTTCCTTCTTACAGTACTCTTTCAATACTTGGATTTAAAATACTTAATTTCAGAGAGTAAGTGTAAGAATCTAGACTGCTATGCAAGGCATTTTTCAGTTCTCCCCAAAAACAGGCGACAGTGCTTTCAGTCTGGAAAGTAACATCAATTCAAAGCACAAGAAGTCTTGTTTTTAGGTTTATGAGTACAAAAAGCAGCATCTTCAAGCAAAAGGAACAGTGATCCACTTTTTCGAGGTCAAAACTCCTTTTGGTACGTTCTGAAAAAGCCTGATTTTAGTGCATTGGGAATAAACTATTTAATGGCACTCCAATCCAAACTTTTTTCCTATAGAGGAGCCCTTAGAACAGAACTCCTACTCCTCTCTAGACATTGATAATGTTGCTGAAAGCGCTGTGCATTCGATGCAGGTCTTGGGACTCTTGCAACAACCACAACACAAAATTTTCTCAGAGCTACCCACAGGTTTCCTCCTCTGGCCCCTGCAATGTTCTGCTCTGGGCTGCATTTCTGGTTTCCACAGGCAGAAGCTTGGACCTCCTTGTCCCTCTGGAGATCAGCCCAGCTCCATGAGCAGAGCCCAGGAGAGCTGAGGGGGCCATGAGCCCCAAGAAATGTCTGGAAGGCTCCAGCTGCCAAAGGCCAACCCGCAAAAGTCGCTGAAGGTGCCAGAAATCTGTGCTGGGAAGTGCAGGAAACAGGGCTTGAGGCAGTGGAAGGACTGACTGACCACAGTATGATTCCCAAAGAAAAAAAACAAAAACCAACTGTTTTCTTAATTCATAACTCTCTCAATCAGTATTTTCGGATGGACAGAGAGATGACAAAAAAGGAGACAAAAACTGGTAAAGAAATGACATAAATTTAGGGCAGTTTTTTGGTTGAGAGTCATGTTTCGATTAGCAAAGTGAACACTATTCACCAATACCACTTTGATGAAATACCTTCAAAGAGAATTTCGGCTCTACCACAGTAAAGCGTCAGGAAGGACATCATTTTACAAAATGCTGTTTTAGTATCTTTTACATTTCCCAAAAAAAGCCAAACTTTACTTCTAGGATTTTCTAAATAATTAATGGAGAAATAAGTGTTCTGTGATGTAGTCTACCCTCTCCCAGGAATTTTAGCAGTGTATCAACGATGATTAAAAAATAATAAATCTGTATTTCCCAAAGAAAACCTTGACTCAGCAGCTACAAAATATTCTCAGAATTCCGTGGAACCACAGAGTACTTCTTTCCTTGATAATTTAAATAAAGTTTACATTTAAAGCAACCTTTAAATAGAATAAAATTTCAGTGTTGCCTCTTCATACTTAAAGGATTATTCTTTAAAAAACCCCTGATGTACCAAGTAAAAATCCAACTCACTGTTTTGCCTTGGAGGCTCTGAGGAGTAACAGGCTGTAAACTCAGACCTGCTGGCATCGACCTTCTGTCGGGCACAAAGACATGCTGTACAAAAAAAATAGCACAGTATGAGCCACAGTTATTTCTAAGGACTCAAAAACTTTTAAATGCTAAAAAAAAAAAGTTAAGCCAACTTCACCCTCAGGAAAATTTGCTATGATTTGTGCCAGTCATGCTCCCTGTTGATCTACAACACAGGTCACTCAAGCAGTCTAAATTTTAGAAATACCCCAAATTTTGTAATTTATTTAATCAACAGTTCTCTCTCATTGTTGTCGCCCTACTGACAGACTGTGTAAACAACAATTTTAGCTTTTCATTTATGTTTCTCATCCTTTTTCCCCCCCCATGTTTCTCACCCTTTCTTCTCCCTTTTCCCCTCACCTTTCATGCCCTTTTTCCTCTCCTTCTTCCTGCCCTTTTCCACCTCACATTTCCAAGTGACACTACACCATGACACTCCTCAGGCAGCGTGTTTGGACACCCAAACACTGCATCTTTCAGTTTCAGACATCCCTTCATGTTCTGGGCTCAGATTTCTGTCTGCTACCTGCTCTGAAGTCATGACTGACTTCCACAGGCAAAGCTTAAAATATTCTTAAAATGTTGTTCCCAGAACTAACTAAACTCAGGCCTTGCCAAGCACAGTTCTAGCTCACATTTCCCGTGTCTTCAATTTTGGACTGAACTTTGTCTTCTGGATAGGGCAGTTTACTGTTCTCATCATATTAGCAGTCCAGGTCTTCAGAGAAACCATATCCTGAGCCTATTCTTCCATTGGTTTTGCAGGGATTTATTTTGCCTACACCACAGGGTTGCCTGAACCAAGAGTATGAGCGGGCACAGCCTCATATAAATGACCTCCTAGTAGTGACCAGGCATAAAAGGGAAAAGAGAGGACCATCCTCTGCCTCCCTATACTCTATTTTTTATATAAAAATATAAATTTTTGTACTTCAGCCAGTACCAGGGGTGTGGGAAGCAATTCTTTTCCTGCTAATATAGTTCAGAAGAAAACTGCTAATTTGTGCAAGCAAGGAGGAAGCAGGAGAGGATTTATATCTCAGCACAGGGCCAGAGTCAGATCACTTCTGGGAAGTTCTACTACTTCTAGAGTATCACTCTACTACTTTTAAGTAGTAGAGTTGATGCAGCATCCCCAGCCACGAGCCAGGTCAACCCACAAATCACATTTATTTCTGACAATACACCGAGAGACNCTGTCTGCTACCTGCTCTGAAGTCATGACTGACTTCCACAGGCAAAGCTTAAAATATTCTTAAAACGTTGTTCCCAGAACTAACTAAACTCAGGCCTTGCCAAGCACAGTTCTAGCTCACATTTCCTGTGTCTTCAATTTTGGATTGAACTTTGTCTGCTGGACAGGGCAGTTCCTGTTCTCATCATATTAGCAGTCCAGGTCTTCAGAGAAAGCATATCCTGAGTCTACTCTTCCCTTGGTTTTGCAGGGATTTATTTTGCCTACACCACAGGGATGCCTGAACCAGGAGTGTGAGCAGGCANCAAGAGTATGAGCGGGCACAGCCTCATATAAATGACCTCCTAGTAGTGAGCAGGCATAAAAGGGAAAAGAGAGGACCATCCTCTGCCTCCCTATACTCTATTTTTTATATAAAAATATAAATTTTTGTACTTCAGCCAGTACCAGGGGTGTGGGAAGCAATTCTTTTCCTGCTAATATAGTTCAGAAGAAAACTGCTAATTTGTGCAAGCAAGGAGGAAGCAGGAGAGGATTT
This sequence comes from Aleadryas rufinucha, assembly GCA_013397815.1. Taxonomy (NCBI): domain Eukaryota; kingdom Metazoa; phylum Chordata; class Aves; order Passeriformes; genus Aleadryas; species Aleadryas rufinucha. The sequence goes on from VZTH01016844.1 coordinate 19,857, forward strand.
ATATCTCAGCACAGGGCCAGAGTCAGATCACTTCTGGGAAGTTCTACTACTTCTAGAGTATCACTCTACTACTTTTAAGTAGTAGAGTTGATGCAGCATCCCCAGCCACGAGCCAGGTCAACCCACAAATCACATTTATTTCTGACAATACACCGAGAGACTGCCACTACAGTTCTGTTTCCAAAGCACAAGCAATATAACCAATAATATTCCCCAGAGTGGATGTCTATCATTTAATAAAGGTAGACACTGGCTAAGAACATTGGAAAATATCAAATATTCATAAATATTAAATGTTTTACAGCAATTTCAAAGGAAGCCCGGAAAACAACAGACAGCTTTAGCACCAAAAGGTCCACAGTCATGGCAAGACACCTTAGGAAAGTACATCTGCAATGATTTGTGAGAAAAAACGTTGAGGACTTGCTTCACCAGTGTTGCAAAGGGAACTCATATGACACAGTTCATTTAAGGACAGCTGAACATTAGCAATTTGGGGTGGTAGTCCTTTTCTATCTCGCTGCAGTCTCAAAATATTAGTGGCACATTGCTAGATAAAGTAAATTCTGTGGGTGTAGCGCAGCATTCTTGGGGCTGCAGATGTCATTTCTATTTCAAGACTAATGGGGAAGGTCTTGGAATAGTAAGGAAAGACACAACACAAGACAGAAAACTAGTTGATATGAAAAGAAATAAGAAAGAAAATTTTCAAACTGAAGTGTGACTATTTTGGAGCAGGCAATGCCATTTAAATATATCCAAGCACTCAATCCAAAACCACGTGCTATAAAAAAATAGAAAAAAGAAAGTTCTGGCATCTGCTCACGACGTTCTCATTCCTGCATTTTCAAACCATGTCTCCATTGACTTCTCAAACTGTAATGGTCACACTCAAGGAAATTCACACAAATGGGCATGTGAACGTGAACACA
>VZTH01016851.1:556-124615 GCA_013397815.1 Aleadryas rufinucha
CTTTTTTTTTCGCTTTTCCCAGAAGGAAAGGAAACCTTACCAAGATTCTCAGATGGCTTAGACAAATTAATAATAATCTGTGAAAAGACGAAGTCGACCGGTTCTTGATTTCCCCCCTTCCCTCCCCTCCAGCTCCCCAGCCCACTGCTGAGATTGAGATAAAAGGACCTGTTTCCTGGAGGACGAGGAGAACAGACACGTTTTCTGGTGGTGTAGAAGGGACCGATGGCAATGCTTCAGAGTGTAGCGGAGACGCAGGAGAGAGATTCAACCTGTTAACAAAAAAAATTAAGCAGGGGGAAAATATCAACGGGAAGGAAAGATATATATATATATACATATATATATATACACGCGTATATATACAATTTAGAAGTATTCCCCAGGTGGCCACAAAGCATGGGCTGTGTTCCAAGCACCAACCTCTCTGACAGCAGAGTGATCTGTCACAGTAGCAATGAGTCTGAGGAGTACAATTTCCCTCACCAGACCAACACAACCATGTCTCAACAGCAGCAAGGCAACCCCGTCCCAGGATTATTCATTAAATGCTACAACACATCCACTTATGAGGCGAGGACTAATTCCTCTAAGAAAGACAAGAGGGAGAACAGCCAGAGCATGGAGGCAGAGGCCCAGACCGGCAGATCCAGTGTTAAGGTAAAAAGGGTGCTAAACACGAGCACTGTTTCTCTCAGAACAGGAGTTGGCTGTAGCGGTTGAGCCCAAGGAGTCTCCCTGCCGCTGTGGGGGAGCTTTTCCTGGCTTGGGCTATTCCTTTCGTTTATGAACTAATAATCACTGTCTTGGCGACTTTGGAGAGGTACCCGAGCCTCTTCCTTCATGCCACAAAACGAGTTTTCCGAATTCTGGGAAGGAGAGCGATGTAAATTGTCCTCGTCGGTCGTTCGAGCCGGGGGCACGGGTCTTGCCTCTGGGCGTGGGGGTCCCTCCGGCCGCGGTGGGGCTGCGCCGTGCCTGGGGGGATGCGCTGAGCCCCATGTTTGTGCTGCCTCGTCCCGCCTGGCTCTTCGTGCTTGTCCCCTTCGGAAGCAGGGGCAGATCGCGGTCTGAAGCGATCTGCGAGCTGGGCTGATCGCTCTGCATACCTCCTTCCATTCGGAAAGTTGAAGGGAGAGCGGCAGCGTGTTTCGCCCTGGGTACTGATTTACATTAACAACTTGTTGACCTTGTCTGTTGCTGCAAATAGGGTATTTTTTAGCGGTTTTTTTCCCATGTGTTTGCGCCCATACTTTTGAGTAGAGGTGCGATGCAAGACTATGTGAAGTTGACAGACTCATACTGAAAAAAATTTGTGATTTGTGATTATTTTCTTGGAAGCGAGACAGTTAGTGTGTGGAGTGCTTGCTTGTCTGTTTGCTTTTTATCGATGGACTGTTTATTTATGGGTTGTACTTTAGCTCCTGATGTTATAGGTTTGGATTATATCTTTGCTCTTTTTTTTTTTTTTTTTTGGGAAACTGTTTTTATTTTGTAAAAATGAGTAGTTGCAAATGTAAGAAAAATCACATTGTAGCAGCCCTGGGGATATTATATAACATGGCTGATCTGGTTGCTGTGATAAGAACTGAGATACACATGCTGTAAATATAAGATACAGGCTTGAGATGCAAGTGAGATCTAGCTGAATATCAAGTGTCTTGCAGACTAACAGAAACTAATGATTTGTTGTTTTCTTAAGGTTTTTACTTGCTTATTAAGACGACTTCTAGAGTATTAACCTTGAATAATTGACTTCAGTTATGTGGGTGATTTTCTTTGATTGTTTTCCTTCAGATTTAGTGATCTTTGTTCATAGTTTAATAAGTTTCATAGTTCAAAAAAAAAGTCTAGAAAACTAGCAGACACTTTGCGAGTAGCGAGCTGGGGGAGGAATTAATACTTAACTCAGAACGTGAAGCTGAATCGTGGTGTACTAAACTAAATTTTTGTGTTAACAACACTGCACAGGAAATGAACTTTACGGCCCTGTTCACACGCGATAGACGTGCTCACGGCATGTTTAACTCAGCAACCACACTGAGGAAGCTTAAGTTGTCATCAGAGTCCTGGCAGTTGTTTTGCCAGCTGAATTTTTAATAGTGATGATAACTGCACGTTACAAAACCTAAATCAAAAATAGTCTTTTAAAATTTTTGTTCTGTGAATTTGTCTTCTGTGTGATTGTTTAAGGGGAAAAATCCCTCCAAACCTGTTTCCAGAAGCATGCGTGGGAAGCAGTCTTAATTTCGTTAGATTTTGTTGTTCACCTTCAGGAACTTTGTACAGATTCTTGTTACTGGGTTTGGATAATTCAGCTAGACACTCCAGGTTGCTATTGGTTCGTATGCATGCTGTCATCTCATTGACAGTCACTGAGATTTTTATCACTCAGTCACATTTTCTGCCCCTGTCATCACTCTTCAGCAGAGTTCTGTGGAAGATGGGTTTTGAGAAATGAGAATGGGGTTCTGTTTGTGATCAGTTGAATACAAAATCTGTTGGACACAGCACATCTACATCATTTTAGTGTGCAAAATGCTGTAACAGTCTTTAGAGCTGTCAGGCAGCACGGTATTTCATTCTGTGCTTTTATCATGAGTGTGTGTAGCACGATCAGATTTGCAGTTCTCAGAGTGCTAGATAACTGTGCTGTGTCAGAGGCTGTGCCCGAGTGAGGGATCACTGGAGAGCAGTTTTCACAGCGCAGTGAAGTTGTTTGGAAGGAAAGAAAGAAAGTGTGAGGCTACTGAAAACAACGTGCAGGAGCCTGAAATTCCTGGAGGCAGAAGGAGCATTGGGCAGGATGTTGTGCTGTTTTGTAATTAAAAGGATTTTTGATTTGAGGAAGAACTGTAAGAGTTAGGGTGCTACTCAGAACCATTGCCCTTTCTCAGAGTGTGTAGTACAGCCTTTATGGCCCCAGGGATCCCTTCACACAAACATGAAATGTTACAAACCTGCTGTGCTTTGGGCACTGGTGGTGTCACCTAGAATTTGTGTGAATCGCCAGTAACCTGCCTGAATGACATTTTCACTTGGTTTCAGGGCACTTTAAGTTGTTGTATACTCTCAGATTAAAGCTATGTTAGAGAGCTAAGAACAAAACTTGGCCTGTGTGTAAATTTCATGTTTTCACTTTGGCTGGCGTTAGTGTTAAGTTTATTAAAACATGTGTAATACATAGTGCAATAATATTTATTGAATCAGTTTGCTAGCTATAGTGCACATTTTTCAAGTCAGAAAACGCAATAAAAACAAAAAAAGCCCCATGTTGATTGTAAAATGGCATTGTATCTATTGCTAATTAACCCCTGACTTACTCTGGTTTTGTGTTCATGTCTTGTATTGTTCTCCTGGTCAAATAGCAGAGGATCATTTTTGGATGTGTGGTGTGAGCATACTATGTTTTGTGATTTGCATCAGTTTATAAACTGTGGCTAAAAAAGTTACCTGTTCTTTCCTAGTATGGGAAACCCTAAATTAATCCACCCAAATTTGCAGAATAATCCTGAAAGTGTGTGTGTGCAGAGGTAAAAGCTGTAATACCTATTTCTGTTGTGTGTGAATATGGTCTGTGAGAAATGGAAGACCCCTTTTAGGTCGTGCCACCTGTATCTCTCTCCTTAATTAGTATTTTCATATGTGGCTTTTATTTGAAAATTATGAGCATCTTGGAATAAGTGCCACATTTAAACAGTGAACCAGCCATGAAAACTCTTCCCTTAATTTTCAGTGTATTGACTCTGCAGATTAAACCCTTTATTAGTGAGAGATAAGCAGTACTTGGATGCAGGGACTGGGGTTTGATTATCCAGTGCTACATAAAGAATATCAAATCACATTTACCCAGTGCTGTTACAAAGAAGAGTTTCCCTGATTCCTGTTTTAACTCTAAAAATCTCAAGAAAGTGCACTCAAAATTGTGGAAGTCTGTCTTTTTCATGTATATTAGTTACGATTTTCAGGTATTTTTGTAGCTGAATTTGTGGTAAAGGTACTTGGGTTTATAGAAACCTGCTTAAACACCGTTAGAATAATAACTGTTTAATCTATAACATAAGGGGAGTAAATGCTGAAAGCCATAAGGACTTCATGGGTGTTTATTTAAAATTGGCTTGGCTATTCATAATCATAAGCTGTCCCAACATCCTGTGTGTGGCTCTTCTCCAGTGCCTTAATATACACTGTAGCACCTTGATTTTGCCCTGTCATTCTTTTACGTATGTAAGATTTCCTTCCTCTTTCCTTGTGTAACTCTCCCTGTCGGGTACATTTAATACAGAAATATGTGCATTTGGGTGCAAGGGGATCAGACAGTAAATCCAAACTTCCTCTGTTTCAAATTAAAATTACTCCTAAGACAGAAGGACCAAATGTGAAATATTTCGGTTTACCAGCTGATGTGGGCAGCCGGTTTAAATCCTTGCCCCTACAGACACTAAGTTTTCTGCATTCAGACCCTGAAATTGCCTGTGAGTTTTGCAGTCACTGCAAACCAGTGTTGCATAATTCTGCATAGGCTGCGTGCTGTATGGTACCTGCAGTGCTGAAGTGGATCTCATTTCAGCAGTTAACAGCACGTTATTTAGTCCATCAAGCTGTCTGCTCTTTTCCTCCCTGTCTGGTAATTCCTTTCCCTTGGAACCCATGAGCACTCCCTCCCTTTGATACTCCCACACTTTCTGTCCATGCTTTCCACTGAGGCCATCCGCGCTCTCTTGAACCCTCCCTGTTCCCACTGAAGCTGCCCTCAATCATTTCCCCGACAAACCTCCCATCACCATTTCCCTCCCACTTCCACGGACTGACGTCAGCTCTCCTGTGCAGAGATCCTTGCTTCCACCGAGAGGATCCTTCCCACGCTGAGATACATGAACTTTTCTCAGTCTTCAGGGCTCCAGACTTTCAGACTGATACTTTTTATGCTGTTGTTGTTAGGCGTGAACACTTTCTCCAGGGGATAGGAGTCTGATTTTTAAGTTGTACAAAGTGAAGTGGTGTAGTAACGTGTGAACTGGGCTCATATTTATAAGTCTAATTTTTATCTGTTTAAATTTCCTGTTGTTTGTTATGTAAACTGGAAAAAACCCAAACTATAAATCACTCAGAGTGTATAGATGGCTACACTACTAAGACAGCATGAGCTGTGCTTTCAATTTTTAAAGCATTGTTATTGGTACCTCTTCTTGTCATGCAAACCAACTCATGCAAAATGTGTCACTGCTTCTGAGGGCAATTCTTTGTGTGACTGGGATGAGCAAGGTTAGACTCTGAATTTTTGGAGCAGTTACTGTTGGTATGAACTTCACTGAAACTCCTTTCAGCTGAAAATTCTTCTGCCCTTTCCATTGTTCTTCACTGCTGCTGTCTGAGCTTGCTTTTTGTCTCTTCCCTGGCCATTTTATGTAGTTAAGTACAAAGCTTTTCCTTTTCTGCCACCTGAATCTGTTGATAGAGGAAATATTAAAACCAAGCCTTTGTTTCTTCAGTTCCAGATATTTTTCTTACTTTGTTGTACCTTTTGTATTCTTAATTATATGGCTCAGATTGAAGTGTAAGTACATCCACAGTGAGAAATTTTCTAGTTATGAGCCAGGCAGAATAACGGGAGGTGAGGTACTAATGAGTTTCTACCATTCCCGATATTACACGTGGTGTGAAATTCCAATGCAAGCTACCAGCTTTGCCTTGCTATTTAAGGTGCCAGCAATTCAGATTTTACATCCAAAATGCTAAGTTTAAATATAAATTAAAGATACAGAATGGTTACACCCGCCTGCAAATACTTCTCGCTCGATGAAGTGTAGATTAGAGGATGCTTACAATCAACGTGACAATGAAGAATGTCTTACTACGAAACCCCTTCATGGTTCACTTGGAACTAAGAAAAAATGCTGTTTGGAAACTGTTTTGCTTTCCATTTTGCATGCTTTAATATTTGTTCCTCCTGTTCAAGTAAATGTCCACGTCAAGAAAGGGAGAGGTATTTGAATGAGAATTATTTTTAACATCCATTGAAATTGTTATATCCAGCAGTCGCCACTACCAACAGTGATAAATTGCTGTTTTGTTTCACTTATTATATGAACGTTTGTTCACCTCTCTTGGCTGTCACATTGAGAAAGGACTCCAGAATTGAATTACTTAAGCAATAGTAACCGTACACTGAAAATATTCCACTTTTTGAGCAGTTGGAATGTTAACTGGCTTTCAAATGAGTCCTCAAAGAAGAAATAAGTATTTCGAGATACAGACAGAGCCAAAGCTTTTATTAGCTCTCAGCAAAAAGTGAGAGAGACTTAAAGCAAATACAACAATGAGCAGACTGGCCTCGAGGTGAAATAATTTCAGCACAAGATTTACGTAAGTTGTCATTTTATCAGGGGGCCACAGAAGCACCTGCACACGCAGGAGAACAATTTAGCATTGTGTTCTGTTTTGGTGGTGTGTCTGGATGTAATATCCCCACACTGCAAACTGCTTTACCAGCCACGGATGGAATTAAAACATTGTTAGCAATGCTTCCAAGGTTGCACACAGAGTGTGATTTTTCTGTCCCAAGCTCAGTTTTCCATGTGAATTTCAGTGTTTTTATGTATCAGAGCCATTCATCCAGTGGAGGTTCAGTAGGAAATTTCTTGATCCTGTGACATTCCTACACATCGCTATCTCTTCGTTGGGTAAAATAATTAGGTATCATCATTTAACTATAATTTAAATTGGCACAGGATGACAAGATACAAATTGAATAGCTTTAATGTGCATGACATACTAAATAGTTTTATTGCCTAGAGTCAGATTTTTAAGTTTTCAAAGGCATCAAGGAAGTGATGTTAAAGTCCTCTGCTTTGCAAAAAGATTTCGGCATTCAGCCCCTTTTAGGTTCTTTCTTGACACCCCTTTTAGGGCCAGAATGTAATAAATGATGATGTTACACACGCTGTGGGATTAAATAGCAGAGTCTCAAATTTGTGCAGCCTTCCAGACCCTTCTCTTTTGCTATGGGTTGTACTGTTGGCCTCAAATCAAACTCCCAGGCCCTTTTCTTCTCTTTCTTGTAAAATCTGTAACTCTTGTCACTCTACATAAAGTAAAAGGCTTAGCATTCTGCAAGCCAGCTCCCACATGTATGGCTTTGTTCCAGGAGAAAGGAAGAGAGCTAGAACCTGCTTTTTGACTTGGAAATGTGTTGACATAAATTAGGTTATATCTGTTTTGAAAGTGGTAGACAAGGTAATTTGAGATGGGTTTTGATAGCGTTTTAAATGTTCAAAGGTAGTCTGCAGATATATGTAGAGAGTTAATGTCCTTGCATAGCAGAAGAACTTGGAATGAAAAAGGAATATTCAAGATTTAAAAGCAGTTTTGGGAATAAAATGTTGCTCATGAAGAAGACTGATTCCAGCATGAGGGACTCAAATTAGTATTCCCATCCTTGCTTGGAGTGGGAGGAAATGTGGCTTTTGGTTCTGCCACTTCATTACATGATAGACAATTTTTGAGCACTAGATCCTGAGAAACTGGGATAACATATTTTTGTTGGTGTAAAGAAAATCGCTTTGTTGGCCAGATGGGTCTTTCATTTCTGAGCGAACTAAATTGATACGAAATCAAGGACTTTTTAAAATCAGGACATATATTAATCTGTTTGTTAAATAATATTTTAACAGATTTAAGATATTTCTTTGCTGGAAATGAGAACTCACTTTTTTTTTTTTTTGGCAAAAGCAGAATTATTTTGCATGTTAATTTTAAAGTTGCACAGGAAACCAAACATTTTATATGTCTTTTTCAAGAAAGATGTATTTTGCTTTGGAAATCAAACATTTTACGTAGTGACCTGAACAGATTCCTGGTCTCATTACAGGGAAAATGGTGACATTGAAATCTTTTCATTGTGTTTTAGATTTCCCAGTTTCCTAAGTAAATCCATACAAAGAAAACACAGAATCACTGGACAAATATGAAAGAATGGCATCCTCTACTTCCCATTGTTTTCATTTTGAGCTAGCAGTGACCTTTAGCTCCCCGCTGGGATGCGGTGGAAACTTCGCCAGGCCCCATCTCAACTTGCCACTAAAAGACAACTTATTTTTAAAGTTACACATTTACTGTCCTGTTCTTTGAGTCTGAGGTTACCTCTGATAAAATTTAATCAGAAAAACAACCTCAGTAAGTGATCAGAAAAGTAAACCTTCTTTATAAGGACCTTGTTTGGAAAAAACCTGTGCTAATTTGTTAATTAAAGCACAACAAAAGAGCCTTGATCCGAGTTGAATGCAGTCTTCCTGTATTTAGGAACACTTTTGCATCATCAGAAAGATGTTCCCCATTCACACCGAGTTATCAGGGTCACAGCTCTTCTGGCTCTGAGGTGTGGAACTCTTGTTTTACAGCAGAGGTTTTAATTCCAGGTTTAAATGCACAAACACATTTGTGTGATGTGTAGGTAGGTCAAGATCAGAGTTGAGCTGAGATGATTGGTTTGTAGATGTGTATTCTTTTGGAAAACTGTCTGCTCTTCCTTCCAATTTTTAAGGGTTTGTTTTTTTTTTTCCTTCCTTGCTTCATAACTTTTCATAAGTTTGGTGAGAAATTCCACAAATGGTTGAGGACAGCCACACCTATTACTGTGGTAACTTGAAGCAGAAGCGATGTGTCCTGTACACAGTTTAACTGCCTGGTAAAAATTGCACTTTTCCATGAGCTGTGACTCAAAGATAAGTATTTCAGCATAGGATGAGTATCAGAATGTGTGTCTATAAATACTGGAATCCAGAGCTTGTACTGAAGTGTAGATGGCACTGGGATTTCTGGCAAGANAATTTTTTAATGTGGTTTTTTTTTTCCTTCCTTTTCATAAGTTTGGTGAGAAATTCCACAAATGGTTGAGGACAGCCACACCTATTACTGTGGTAACTTGAAGCAGAAGCGATGTGTCCTGTACACAGTTTAACTGCCTGGTAAAAATTGCACTTTTCCATGAGCTGTGACTCAAAGATAAGTATTTCAGCATAGGATGAGTATCAGAATGTGTGTCTATAAATACTGGAATCCAGAGCTTGTACTGAAGTGTAGATGGCACTGGGATTTCTGGCAAGACATCTGCGTTTTATTTTTCAAACCAAGGCCAAGTATCATTTTCAAATACCAAAGAGATTTATCAAATCTCTTGGTAAGTGGGCCAAATTCTTACTAAAATGACACTATTTCAACCTAAGTCAAACCTGTGGGCTCAAGGGTTGATGCTGTGGCTTTAGGTGGAGTAACTTTGAGAGCGGTGACTCTCGAAGGTGAAACTCTGAATTTCTAAGCACTCTGAAGGATTTTTTTTCCCCCCAAAACATTTGCACCTGTGTCGTTCTTCACTGGCATCTGAGGATGGTTCTGTGAGCAGTGATGCAGCGGTGACCCAGACTTCCCCTGGGCAGTGTGTGGCTCCCTGGCCAGCTCGCTGTCTGTTCCCACCTGAATTCCTGATGTTAATTGTGTGCCATACAGCATCACCCCGGACCCAGGAACGCAGGAGCTGCTCTCACACCAAGCCGTGTCCGTGTGTGCAGTGCTTCGTCTGCAGCAGCGTCAGCAGAGTGTGCTTTGGAGAAAGATGCAAGGGATCTATTTTTAAAGGTTCGAAACGGAGAGGAGTTCTTCATGTTCCTCTTCTGGCTTTAATCTGAACACACTGATTTACTCTTTTCATTTTTCACCGTTTTGGCACGGAATGCGATACCGATATTTTAGTTTTATGTCCTTAAAAACTTGGTTGACGAGTGCAATAAAAAAATTGCACTCTCGAGTGGAATTTGTGAATGGAGAATTAATGTCCAAACCAGTGTTAGCACGTACTTATCGCTGCAACACCACCAGTGTGAATGGTTGATGTATTTCTTTCTGCAGATACTGTTGCAAGGACCAAGAACAACCGATGAAAGAGTATAAAAGAAAGCAAAGGGATGTGAATTGTAACTAAATATGGGTTTGCATTCTGAAGAGGACTTCATGACCAGGGTAGCTAGTTTTTTTCATACATAGGTCAGTGTGTCCTGCAGATGAAAAAAACCGAGGGTAAAATTGATATTTTAGAGGAATGAAACATTTCAAAGCCAGGCAAAGGGGCTTTTGCAAACCCAAACAGCTTTTGTTTTGCTAACAGGAGGAAGAGCAAGTGCTGTGAGCTCAGACACTGCTTCATGCTGCCATTGATGCTGCTGGAACTTTTCACTTACTTAATATTTGGGGTTTTCTTTTCTATCTTTGGCAGGAGTGGATCTGCTTTCTGCAGAATTTCAGATGAAAGGGCTGTTCTGCTTGCACTGTCAATTAGTGATGTTATCACATGTCCTCAGCACTGGAGGTGGTGGTCTCGTTCCTTGCTGTGCAATGCCATGGAGCTGGGATCTGTCAGGAGAGCACTCCGCTCAAATTCTGTGGCAGTGCTGTCACTCACAGCCCCTAAGCCTACCAGTGACACTTCTTCCCTCAGCAGATAATCTCACATTGCACCTCTTCCAAAGTATGGCATGTTTCAATATGGGGCAGCTGCTTACTTTTTAGGAGGGATTTATGTTTTCTGAAATATTATTGCAAGTTACAGCTCTTTCAAATGAATGTATTAGAGCAGTAGCTTGTTGGGAACCAAGTTCTATCCAAAAAACAGTTGCCTCTGGTAGCTAGTAGGAAAAACCAGATTCTTGGAGATAAAAGATTTAGCTTTTATGATCCTGTTCATCCTACTAAAAACTCACTGAACTAATGAAGCTGCTCAGTGAGGAAGCTGACCCATCCTTCTGCCCCTTGGCTTTGGTGAGAAGGGCAGAGGTGGTGTTTGTCTGTCCCTGAAGGACGGGCAGTAGTGGCAGCCTGCTGGTTTGGTGGCAAATAATAAAAGAAGAAATTTAGTTGGGCATTCTATACTGTTGCTTCCAGGAGCTAAATATCGATGTGCCAGCTTATGATAGACTTCTGAGAAACACAATTCTGCTGTCACTGTTTGTAAATTGGAAGGGGTTTTTTTCTTGTTTGTTTGTATCAGTGCAGAGCCTCAGAGTGGGAGTGGGGTAGAGGGAGCAAGCCCTGCCAGTGCCTGGGAAGTCCAGAGGTTTGTCACATCCTCAGACACAGCCTCTGGTCACAGTGTGACCATGGGAACATTGCCAAACACCACATTTTCAGAGAAGCATGACTGAAGTTCACATTTTCTAAAAGGCTAAGCTCTCTTACGAATTACTGACAGTGAGATTTACAGCTGGACTGTCAAAAAGAGCAAGCTGAAATTGCGATCCCCTATTTTGCCAATCAAACTAAAAGCAGCTTCTTTTTGGAGGTTACATAGCTCTGTAGTTTTCTCTGAACTTTATCTTGGCTGTTCTGATGGCTAAGAGCTCCTACAAGGCTCTCTTGTGCTCCTTGGGCAATATAAACTCTCTCCTGCTGTGCTGTGCTAAGTTTGTGGGACACTGTTCATGGGGTAGTTTTTGCTTTGTGGGGTAACCTTTGTTTGGCTCTTGTACAAAGTCTAAGCAAACCTGAGAATTTGAAGGACTGTGGAAATGAAATGGAGCTGGTGCAGGATCAGGGAGTGGCAATCTGTTCCTCCATTTCTTCTGAGAGCCTTTGAGCTGCGCTGGGGAGTGCAGGCTGTGAGTGTTAAGAGGTAGCTATGATTTTCACCCTTTTATGGGGTGCACAGGATTTATGTGGGTTAGGAGGTGCCTCCCTGATGTGATGCACTGCTCTATCAGTCCCTCTGAAATTAAACCAAGACCAGAGGCCAGTGGAGAGTGTAGATGGTGGGGTCCAGCACTTGCAAGGCTCAGGGGTCTCTGTGAGGTATGTCTTAGTTGCAGAAGTCACAGTTGTCTCCACAGGGATATCTACCTAGTTATGGAAAAGTGATTTGTTCTAAAACGTTGAGAAACCTCATAAATTCTCCCATCATCAGCTGGAACAAGGACACAGCCTTCCTCAGCCTGTTGTTCTCTCAAGTGTGTTTTTAGCAGTGAGGCCATGTAGTCTCTTGCCCTTTCTCCACGGATGACCTGCAGAGAAGAACCACCAACCCCCTTCAGGAAACCCGATACTTTTGGTCAATGGTCCCTTACATTTTTTCCCCAGCTGACTGGCATTCCAGCTCGCTGATCAGAGGAGTACCCAGCTGCATCCACTCGTTAGGATTTGCTGTGCCAGGGCTGTTCCATTCCAGGACAAAGGTACCGAGGAAGTGAGTGGTGCTGAGCTCACCTGAAAGCTGAGCAGTGCTTCCCTGGCTGCGGCCAATCACTCTGGCTACTTCGGGATCTGGTTTCCACTTACCCCTGTAACAGTACACTCAGTAAATACTCATGTGAAATATTACCTGGGAATCTTTAAATGCTTGACTGCTATTGCTTCCTGCCACTTTGTAAGAGGTACAAGGATTTGTATAGTACCTAGTTTGGTTTTTTTTTCTTCTTTTTCTCCTCCATTTTGCAGAGGGAGGGATGTGGGTAAAGGGCATTTTTTTCGTCATCTTTCCCAGCATCAGGTCCCAAGACAGCAGGTAGAATTTCTAAGAGATTCTTATCCAGAATGTCCTTTAGTCCATCCTAAAATAATTTAATGATTTTTTTTTAAGTCAAACCAATAAAACAATCATGTAGAGAAAAAAAAGCATGACAGAGGATTGCCAGGGTAAAGGGATTATGGTTTACAGCACTGCCCCTGTGCTTTTGCTGGGTGCTGCAAGAGGTCTCCATATCCCTAAGAGTCTGAGTTAGGTTTGGGAAACCTTGACCTCTGTACCGAGGAATGATCTGAGGCCAGCAGCAGTAATTTGTTTAAACTCGAGTTCTTAAATGCAGATTAATCGATTGCTGTAACTACAGATACTTTTGTCCGAGAACAGACGTGAGCAGACTGTCCAAGGGCTATATACATATGTGCAGGATGTTTGCCAATTAGCTCGTGGTTAATTTGAGTAGAATACAACCCCCTGACTCAGTAAACTCTCAGCAGTGGCAGCTCAGCCACAGCCACTTGTCCCCAGCCCAGCACCACTCTCAGCCTGGCAGCCCATGTAAAACATTGCCTTTAACATGCAGACTTTATCTGCAGTGATGTGTAGCACTGTACTGCCCAGCAAAGTGTCTCTTACAGGAGGCCTGAACTGGTTTTAGAAGAAGCAGGACTTCAGTAATAAATCTGATCTCTTGAAACATGAGTTGGAAGTTGTAGCTCCTGTCAGCAGGTTCGCTGTGTGATGTATTGTGGAGCCTTGGCTGCAAAGAAGCTGCAGCCTGCAGTTAATGAGCTGTTCAAAGTAGCTGTGAAATTGTCAACTTAATTAAGCCAAGTTTAGTTAACAGTCATCTTTCAAAGATTTTTGTGTGAAGAAGCAGGCTCTGGAACTGCCCAGCTATGCACTGTAGGAAACTGCTGTGTGCTTTTCTGAACCGAGAAATTAGGAGCTCATGTGGAAGGAGAGAGAGTGCTGTTTTGCAAAGTGTTTAAAGAAAGCCCCTGGCTGTCCCAGCATGTTGGGGAGCTTCATTTCCATTAGTTATTTCCATTTTTAGATAGTTAAAAAGCATAAGCACTCTAAAGCAGTCAGTGGGTTGCAGCTCCTGTGCAATACTGATTGAAGAACTATGGTATTTTTTTTTCACTTTTTTTTTAAATGATCATACATGTGCAATTCTTTTGTTATCTCATTTTTTATAAAATAATGGATATTTATTTTTGTGCTTTGTCCTGAGTCCCTTTCTCTCCTGATAGCATAGAAAATTTAGTCTGAGCACTACTAAAACACCTGCTGAAGGCAGTGGAGACTGCAGTTCAGTTAGCTGGGTTTCCCCAGTTTGTCCCTGAAGAAAGAGTAAATACTCTTGCAGACATTTGCAAACTTCTTCTGCCCATGACCTTGAAAGGACCCATCAGATGTTACAGAAACAAGTGTTTAGGGTCTTACGTGCTGAGGCATCTCCTCTCACCTCAAATGTCAGTATTGCAATGGTCTGTTCTTCATGTTGGTGATTTCTTACTGACATTAGTAGGGTAAAGTCCTCTTCTGATTACAGCAGTGCTGATACTGCTGTGCTTGTTGCAGTGTAGTTTATGCCATTTGAGAGTACAAATACAATGGTATAGCTTCTTCCACAACAGAAAGCTTTCCTGTATTTCCTGACTTGTGGAACTGTACTCAGGGCACATTTAGGTGAAGTCTTAATACAGTCAAGGCCAG
This sequence comes from Aleadryas rufinucha, assembly GCA_013397815.1. Classification (NCBI taxonomy): domain Eukaryota; kingdom Metazoa; phylum Chordata; class Aves; order Passeriformes; genus Aleadryas; species Aleadryas rufinucha. Next base: position 14,781 of record VZTH01016851.1, read on the forward strand.
GACTTTATTGGGAATGTTACCTAGATTAGAAATATCAGTGAGGGATTTGGGTTTTTAATTACATTTTATATTGGAAAAAATTTCTGTTGTGGATATAGTGATAGTGGATGGGGGAATCATGCTTTTGTTAGAATAGCTTCTTTCAGCTGAGGAACTGCTATAAAGTACACCAGCAAAACCAGTTTTGCTAATGTTAGCTCCATTTGCAACAAGAAAGTTTCCCAGGACATTTGTGTTATGCCTGTGCCAGGAATTTAGGACTGTGCAAGTGAAATGGAAGTGAAGTGAGAGCACACGGAGCCTTTTGCTCCTTGTCGAGCCTTTGGACTGTAATAGGTTCTGGCAGCTGATGCCTGGGAGCCACTTGCCTGCTTTTATGATGCCTTTGCAGCCAGAATTGGTAGCAGTGAAAGCTCCAGGGAACTCTGCAAGCACTCTGAGTGCTGCCACCACACTGGAGCTTTTTTGGAATTTTTCCTCTTTGGGACAGACAGATTTAACAGGAAATAGTTTGGCCGAGGTGTGAAATCACAATGTGAATATTTGCAAACCTTTGGGAAGAAAAGGTATTTTTTTTGTCAGCAAGACTTTGGAGGCTAGACCAGGCAGCAGAACAAACAGAGGGGGGAACAGTCCTTGAATTAGGACAAATAAATGATTGTTAATGGCCTTTGTCCTCTGTGGCTGTTTGTTTGCCTTTTGCTATAGGACACTGCTCTTCAGAACACGCTGTAAGTGGCTCTGCATTCTGTGACTTCAGGTTATTAAGGAAAAGTTGAAGTCTCAGTTTATTAATTGCATTGTTTAGAACCCACTTAATAACTACGTCATGAAACTCTTCCAGATTTATGTTTGAGTATGGGCCAAGTACATATAGTAATACACACAGTGAGCATGGAAGATACTGAATTATCAGGTGTGATTTGGTGACAATTTGATTGTGATGCCAAATTGTGGCAATTTGTGATAGAAATGCTGTCACACCACAGCTGCCTCTGTGGAAACCCCCATTTTTTGTTTCTGCTTAACCTTCTTACTTTGTCATCCATGGTGGTCTGTAGTTTTTCTCTAACTTGTTCAGTCACACATAGCAGAGGTTTCTTCCTCCAGCCCCTTTACTTCTTTTTGCCACTGTGTTCTACCTTTGACTGCCATTCTCCTGTTCCTAATGCTCATAAATGCGAGTATCTATAATTTTGGGGGGTTACAAATAGTGTGTGTCCTCTCACTGACAAAACTGATACCAGCTCCTCTCAGTGCTTTTTTTTCATGAAGTACTTTTGTTGGGTGAAGGTCTTTGAGGAAGGCCTGGCTTCTTCCCACCCCCTGGCATAGGGCACTATCCTGGAAATGACAGGATATTGCTTACAAAGAGGCATAGCTGGTAAACAGATGTCTCCCTGAAAATCTTTATTTAGTACACACAGTGTACTCTTAATCATTTGCACCAAGGTCAATAGCCCTTAAAAGGCCATTATTATAAATCAGTCTGATATTAGAGGAGTATTTTCATAGATGTGTACACAAACACAAATAAACAAACCAGTAATTTTTTTTCTCTGACTTCAGTAAACTTATTTCTAATCTGCTGTGCTAGAAAAATGATTTTTTTCATCTTTCAGAAAGCTTTCAAAACTGTGGTGCTGTTTTATGCTTAAAATGTTTTCCGTACTGGCATTTTAAATTGTGGGTGTGTTCTTGTGTTGCTTAACCTAAAGAAGTAACATTGTGGGGAAAAATTGTTTTGCTTTTCAGCACAAAACATAAATAATCAGTTGATGTGTAAATTGCTTGATTGTCGTTTGTGGACATGAATTTTAGTTATTTAAGTATGAATAGAAACTGTCATAAATGACACTAATCATGGACTCCTAGTCTTATATGATTCAGCTGGTGCTGACACAATTTTGTAATAAAAATTAGACATTTTTCATCTCTTTTTGTAACCATGTCAGTTCAGATACTTGTTAGATATAGAGAACTAATCTGCACGAATAGTTGTGGTCAAACTGAACTTTGATCTGAAATGGAAATTGATTTTTCTCCTTACTAGGAATTTTACCGTGTCTTCCCAAAGTATTGAAGCTCAAGCTGTTTTTTTGGCACCTTTCCTTTTGACAGGGACCAAGTGAAAGAAATTGTTACTTTTCCTCCAGATACCCTTCCAACAACTGCCATAATTCCTGCTTTTTCATGGGCTCATGCTCATTGTGTCTCTAATGCAATTAGAGAACATGAAAGCTGTTCTTTTATGTGTTTAACATCCATTCTTTCTTGCATGTGCCCGTTACTGAAAGGTGGCCCACGAGTGCTGTTTTGCTTGGGGAGCTTCACCCAGGAGCTCCCTGCTCTGATTTGGGGCCACAAACTGGTCCTGGTTTTTTTCTTTAGAGTAGACTGAGAGACCTGACTCTCATCAGCATTGAGGGTGGGGTGATATTTAATTTGAGTGATGCTCTGCAAGTAAACCAGAGCCATGTGCAGGAGTTGAAGCCTCTTGCTCCTGTCTCTGTACCCACATTGTGGAGCCAAGCTGATGCATGAAGCCTGTAGTGTTAATGGAAAAGCTGTTTCCTCAGAACTATTTTGTTTTTAGCTGCTTTTGGCTACTCTTTACCTGTCTGATACACCACAACCAAAATGCAGATGGCAATTTGTGCTGCCTCACCCTAGTGAGGTCTCCTGCTGCCTCATCCAGTTATGTGCAGAGTAGAGCAGAGCTGAGGGAGCCCTGCAGATGTCGAGAATCTGGTGCCAGACAAGACTTTTATGGCCTGTTTGAAGTCACCTGTATGGGGGTGACTGGAGTGGTAATGGCCTTCATTAATGTAACAAACAGCCAAGTGCAGATATGACAGAAAAAATACACTAAAATGAACCAATTCATGTAAATTTGTAATTTTGCAAAAAGAAAAAGAAAAAAAAAAGTCTGTGAAGCTGGGCTTAGCACAAAAATGTGCTGGCCTGTATTGGTGCAGTGTTTTCATGTAGGCTGGAGATAGGTTTGTGTGTTGTGGGGAAGCTCTGTTGAACCTCAGCAGTTGTTTCTTTTACGCTTCATCATCCTCCAGCTCAGCCCATGGAAAATAAACCTAAACTCTAATCACTGTGCCTGCTTTGTTTTCTGTTCTTTAAATCTTCTTCGCCTTTTTTATAGCATCCTTCCAAAATGTGTCGCCCCCTATAAACATTAGGCTGTTAAAATCTTGAAGCTCATGACAGTGTTGTTCCACAGACCATGCATTTGCTGGAATTTTCAGGGTAAACACCCTCCAACCAGGAACTAAGCAAGCTCAGTCTTTGTGGTCCACACTGTCCTCATATGCCCTGGGATCAGGAGTCCCTTGCCTGCTCTCACATCACTCACATGATGTTGTTTCACACTTGGAAGTTACAACTTTGGGTCAGCACTTCCTCACTTTTTGAAAATACCCCCCTCTTTAAAGAAAGTTGCTTGGTTCTAACTGCTCTTGGTAAAACAGCAGATTTTTAGGGCTGCTAGGTGGGTCTTCCTAAACTTTGCAATCCTTTCCCAGCAAAGGTCAGCATCACAGAATTAGAAATTACCCCAAAGAAACTTAGAGAGCAGCAGCAAATCCAGCACAGATAAACAGAGAGAGTTGTCTGGGAAAGGCCTTCAGTATTTCCAGCCATCATTTTAAACCCACCAGACTCCTCTTCCAGAAATCCTTGAGACTGATCACGTTGTGCCTTGGCAAAGACTTTTGGGATCTAGAATGGTGTTTTGCTGAGTGACTCGTGGGTCTCCTCGCTCAGGCAGGGAGATAAAGGAAGATAAGGTGGTCAAATAGAAAAATGTTAACTTTGAATGATGTATAATGGTCAGTCAAGGCCGTGGTGTAGCTTGTCTGCTTTGTGACAGATAAGCAACTGTGGTGCAAGGACTACACGTGGGTTTTAGATTAAAACCTCTCATTTAGCTATTTAGCTTTGTCTAAATTATAGGAGCTTTTTTTTTTCCTGTGACTTGAGCTGTGGTTATTTATTTTTCTGTGTGTTTTTTGTTTGTTCTGTTTGTTTTTGTTGTTGGTTGTTTGTTTTTTTTCTCCTGGATACAAATGATACCAAATCTTGCTGAAGTAACTTGCTACTCAAAAGCTTAATCAATGTGATATTAAAAAAAAAAAGTAGAACTATATATAAAATATCTAAAAACTGTTTCTCATTCCAATAGTTTGAGCATTTCAGATGCCATTGCTGATGTTCAGCAGTGACTGGCTGTGCTTGGGAGTTCAGTGTGTTAAGCTCAGTTGGGTGACTTGTGTTCCAAGTGTGTTGCTGGGGAGGGCAGAGAGGAGAGGCTCATACTGTGGGAAATGGATTTAGGAAAAAGCCCAAGCAATGATACATCTTATTTGTGTTAGCAGGCGCCAGCACACATCACTTGTACAGGTCTTTGTAATTGTTTTTGATAATCAGTCCAAGAAAGTGGAAAGAATCAGTGCAAACAAGAAATCCCATCTTGGAATGCAAACTCACTGGGACAGGGATCATATTTTCCTGTCTGTTTAGAGGGCTGTTGTGCACTTCAGTGCTTACACAGAAATGTAAAAATAAGATAAAAGCAGTGATGATGATGTCAGGAAGTGAACTCTCCATCAATTCACTCCCTGTAATGACTTTTTAAAAAAAGACAAACTCCTTTATGCATAAGGAGAGTGCAAGAATTGCATGTGCAATTAGAAGTAATTTAGCTCAGATGACTTGTTTGTCTGCTGGTGCAATTAATGATAGCACTGCTATCCAGTGTCCCAGATATTTACAGTAAAAAAAGAAGATTGACAATAAGGCCATCAAAATGAACTTATCAACTGATGGGAGAAAAAATCTCGGCAAAAAAATCACTGGCTAATATTCCTTCAGAAACAAAACCAGGCAACCAGTTCACCACAGCATTCCCAGTGCTCCTGGCTGGTGCTGGCTGGAACAGGGCTCTGTGCTCCCTCCCTGCCTCTGCCCTCCTCTCTGGGGGCTCTGCTGGCCCTGGGTGTGGGCTGGGAGTGGCACTGCTGAATCCCAGGGTAGCCTCAGTTCTTGAGATGCCAGGTCTGGTAGGCAGAAAATAAACAATAGTTAAAAATTAAAAAACTTAGGGTTTCTTTGATAAGATCTTGGTGCTGGAATCACCTGAAGTGTGTCTTGATAGGAAGATATCCAAAAGCATGGTCTCGAGCAATGTGGGCTAAATTGGGACTTCATCTCCTCACAACAGCTTTTTCTTCCCTGCTGGAATGGGCAGTGTCCACATATATTCTGAGAAAGGAGTCCCTAAAGGATGGGGAAGGGGGCTGGCAGCTCTCCCTGGAACAGAATGCTGACCTTAGAGTGGCTCAGTGCCCTGGGAAGAAAAGGTTATTTATTTAGGGTTTAAATTATTAAATTGGGCTTAAGTCAGAGACGTAAAAGATCGTCGTGTAACTCACGTTCTTGGCTCAATCTTACGCTGTGCAGAGGTTAAAAAAACCTGTTTCCTGGATATACAAGGAGGTTTTAATGTGGCCCAAGTGGCAAATTTCTTTTGTTTTTAGGGAGGCAGGAGAGACTCATCTCACATCCAGGTGCAGAGGATTGCATTCATGGGATTTGCTTTTTCTAATTTGATTCTTCCTCATCTGAACCAGTAAAAGAATCTCTCGGTGTATCTGGAGGGCAGAGGTGGAGCAGTAACACCCAGAAAAACATGAATTAGTTTGGGATGACCAGGCCAGCCCTGGCAGCAGCAGTAGGAGAGCTGTGTGAGCATCAGCGCTGATGTGTGCAGGGCGCTGTGCTGATGCAGCTCCAGTGCTTCAGTCAGAGCTGCCTTTGATACTCCCCACCCTGCCTGCTGCTGTGTAGGTCCCCTCACGAAAAGCTGAGGGGATGAAACCTTTAATGAGATGAGGAAGAAGCCCAAGGCTGCCCTTTTTGTTCAGCTCAGCCTGGCAGAGGGCTGCCTGTGGCAGAGCATGGGGCAGAGTCCCCAGCGCTGCAGTGAGGACTCCAGATCCTGCCAGGAGCAGGCTGAATCCCAAGGGTTGGGGAGTTCAGTGTGCAGGGATCTTACAGCAGGTCAGCAAGACTGTGAGGGGTTTTTCTAGGCTTGCACTTTGTGCCCTTGTGAGGATGGGAAAGTCTGTCTCTCCATGGGGCAGGCTGCAGCAGGGCAGAGCTGCAGCTGCCCAGGAAGCCGCACCTTTTCTTCTCCATCTCTTACCTCTCCCAGTATTCCAGTGTGATTTTGGCATGCCTGAGGAATACTGGGAGCTCTGCAACACTCTGCAGCTTGCTCCTGCAGTGTGAGTGGCGGGTGAGGGCTGGCAGAGAGGGAAGAGGGCAGAGGGTTGTAACCCTCAGGCAGAATTGCTTCCAGAAGTACCTGTGAAAATGACAGCAGGAGATTCTGCGCTTGTTCTCCCTCCGTCTCTTTCTGATAAAACTTTGCTTAGTTTGCAAGTCAGAAGGTGATTTTTCTAACAGCCAGTATTTCTAACTCACACATTTGGGTTTGACAATCAAGCTGTTTTCTGTCTGAATTTTACTTCATTGCCAGTAATAAAAATTCCAGCTCGCTCAGCCATGGTTATATTGGTTTTGCAGAGCTAGCAGTAGTAAAAGCTTGTTTTTGTCCACAAAGTTAGTAGATTAGGTCTCAGAGAAACATCACCCAGACAACGGATGTATAGAAAAATCTGGGGGTTTTTTATTGGTGACTTAGCTTGAACCAAACACTACTCAAACAACTGAGTGCTTCTTTTACCACCCCCAGCCTCTGTGCATTGCCTTGCAGAGGTAAAGGAGAGATTCTTGCTGTGGAAGTACTAATGAAGCTTATGCCACTTGCCATGTATTACTGACTATTCCAACAAAAATATTCCGTGTTATAGGACGTACTTCCTCTACTTTCTTGGTTTTAATGCCAATATTTGAATCTCTGAAGTGAAACCATATGTTATCAACCAGTACTTTTTTCCTCCTAGAATTTTTAAAGCTCTATTAAAATGCTGATGGCCTCTGTTTCTCTTGGATGTCCTCTCACTTTGTATTATTTCCTTACTTCAGTGACAGCAGACAATTTCTGTTATGATTAATCCTTCACAGAGGCGGCAAGAAAAGATGAATCTTTGGTTTAAAGAAACATGAAAAGTATATTTGCTTAATTTTTATTTGTTTGCTCTGCAGTCTGTCACCAGAATTGTGTGTCTTCCCAGCCTCCTGCTGTTTGTAGTTTTCTTGCTGTTACAGAAGCTACCACCATACAAATGCCCCTTTGAAGTCAGAATGTAATTCCAAAGTCATTGGTCTGTTTCATTCTTTCCTTTTGCCTCTAACTTCAAGAATGAACAAGGCAAGTATCTTGTAGCACAATAAAATTGATGATTTGAGAGTGTCCTTTGAAGGTGTGGATGAAACATGAGTTATGGAAAAGGCTGTTGCTGCAGTGAAGTGGTGCAGTCCTTCTTTGATTGCTGCCTTGATCTTTTATTGGAGAGTGGCTGTGTGTGGTAGGTTTTTCCAGCTACTGACAGAGATCTCTCCTGGCTGTTGAGCCATGGCACTCGTTCCTGGCAGTGCTGAAAGCATGGGAATTGATCGTGCCAGCCCATGCACAGTGCAAGCCACCCTGCATTGCCACTGTCCTGAAAATAAATGGCTGTTAGCATTGAAACAAACTTTAATGGAAAAAGAACAAATACAAAAGATTAGGATACTATAAATCAGTGCCTCTGAATCCTGAATATACAACATGGAAGTAAGGGAGGAGAATTACTTTGAGAAGCTCTGTGTGCAGCTCAGGCTAGTGCTGAGCCTTGGCTTGGAGCAAGGCTGCAGCATCGTGTGTCCATGCTTTCACGGATCTTGGACACCCACAGGCAGCAAACCATGGACTTGCTAAATTGTTCTGGTATTTCACTGCTCTCTTTTCTGAAGGGGCTGAAGTCCATTTGTTATTCCATAACGTGAAGTGTCCTGGTTCAGGTGCCAGTACTGGGCATTCATCTGTTAATGACGGTCGCACCTCGGTGCACGGGGACGTGCTGGCTGGAGATGCACACCCCATGTGCTTGAAAAACACATCATCTGGTGCTAGTGTTTGGCTCAGTGATGAATTCACTTCTTCCTAAGTGACAAGAGAAGAGATAAGGCCTTCCAGGGGCTCCATAAAGGCACAGTGATCTGTACCACTAGGAAGATTTCTTAGTCTGATTTCTCTGTACGCTGAAACACAACGGGATACCCTGTGTATGAAGGGCTCTTGTTTTAAGGAATAACTGACACCTGTATCCTGTAAATTAAGCTGGCAGCATTGAAATCTGCAGTATCCTTATTTAGAAAGGAAAGGCCCTCCAAAATGTCATGTGTTTTTTGGTGTACACGCTGCCTGGTCATAGACTTGGGGTAGTCCCACGAGTGCCCAATGGAAAACCAGCCAGCAGGATATTTTGGTTTGCCTTTCTTGACTGGCTTGTTTTCCTTTCAAGCAAATACAAAGGGGCTTTTCTAACTGCTGGATGTGCTGTGCCTTCTGTATTGGAATTTACAGAAAGCTGTTAAGGGTCTAAGATGTGTGGAAAAAATGAGATGATGTGGTGAGCACAGGATTATGTCTTACTATGCAGATGCTGTGTGTTTTGTAGTCTCCTGAGGAGCTTGTGAAGGCTTCTCTAGAGGGGCATGTCTCAGTGACTGTCAGGTATTTCTCATGTGGCATGTCCAAGCTATTCAGTCCCTGTCCTTGTTAAAGGATAGACATCCCTGTCTTGTTTTGGAGTCAGTGTATCTGTTAATTAGAGATTCTGGTAGCAGTCACTTGAGGGTTAAACTGTTCCCAAAGGATTATTTTCAACATTGTTTTTCTTCTGCTCTCTCTCCTCCCCATTACATTTGTTCTACTGAGAACCTGTTTCACCTCATCATGGTTTTGATGTGCTGCCTTCATGGGTGCTGCCCATTGCACTTTATTCCAAAGACTAAAAGACCCTCTGCTGTGAGTGACAGAGATCCCAGCCTGCAGCACCAAACTGAAACACACGCTGATCTCTGTGCAGAGCCTTGTGACAAGTGGACTTTGGGGCCACTTCCAGCACTGCTGGCTGCTGGATCTGATTGTCTCTTCTGATTTGGAGCAGGAAGAATTATTCTGAGATTATTTTGCCTCTGCAGTTTGTACTGGGAGGGTGGGGAGGGGGGGTTACTGGTCTTTGCTGTTGATTCTAAGCCCTGTGCAGATCAATAGGGAACATAGGAACATAAACAAAACCAAATTAGACACTGCCAGTTTGAGGTTTCCCCCTCTGCAGGGCCCTTGTGGTTCCTGGGCTCAAGCTGTGAAAGGAGGCGACTGTGCTGCCACAGCAATCTCCTATCCCAAGGCAAAGGCTGAGTTCCTGAGGCCATGGCTGAGAGTCTGGCAGGGAAAATGGTGCTTGCTCTGATCTTTCTGCCATTGTTCAGTTTTCCTGCAGAGTTAGCAGCTCTAAAGGCCCCAGTTTCCAAGCTCAAGGGGAGGTTTAGGGGTTTCTTTATTTCTCTTCACTGGACCAAACCTGTTCACAGGCCAGGTGTGAAGTTTTTGGATGGCTAGTGGGGTATTTTTTTTTTCTTCAGAAGCCTACACAAAACAGTTTTAGTACCAAACAGTCTTCCTTTTATAGTCCCTGTTACACACAGAGACCCTTTCAGTTTACATTTGCCCCATTCCTCAAGTGAAGATTACGTTAACGACTCTTGCTGCTTTCTTCTGCCTTCTTTTCCTAATCTGTTTGTTTATTCCCATTTATTTCTGGCATAGTTTAACTGAAGCTGAGAGTTCAGTCAAACTTTCTGGCTCAGACTGCTTCAATGCTTCTGTGCAAACTATTCCTTCATGACACTCAATTTACTGATACACTTCCTTTGGAAAATGAACACTATTTGAAAAATTTTTGGTAGCTGCAAGAGTGGATACCTCTTAACCATGTCCTAAATCATTATAAAATACTGGAGAAGCTCTGCAGACTGCCACAACTTACTGTGTTGAAAAGATCTCTAACTTTTTAATGTGCATGCTGATGTGTATCTCTTCTTTCTATTCAAGATGAGCTAATTTTCTTTCACTCACTGAATTAAAACGTGTGCACAATCCTGATTTAGGAGATAACATTTTCTGGATAAAACAGCAGCAAAGTGCTGCTTTTGATGAGCCACCTCAGTGTGACAAATGCTCTTCCTTTTGATGAGGCATTAACCTTTCAGCTGACACATTGATGCTTTCACTGCTTATTTAAATACAGAGAAGTTCAGGGAATGAACAACAGATTTTCAAAAATTTGCTGTAGGGTCTTAGGTAACTTCAGGCATCTACACATTGCTAATGAGATGCTTTTCTGTCAGAATTAGGGTCATCTGCAGCAGAGTGGAAGAAGGCTGCTGGTGTCTTAGCTGCTTTGGGGAGCAAACCCTCCTTTGATCAAATGGTGCTAGAGTCTGGGTATGAAAAGAAGATGGGTTTGTTAAATGAAAACTTCCTTGGTGTTTCATGGCAGGGAAATAAACGTGGCTCTTGAGCCACTGTGAGGAAAAAAAAAAAAAAAGCCAAACCAGAGAAGAAATAGTAGTCCTAAAAATCAACATTCTGGATAGGAAAAGGTATTTTCTGGGCCATGCAGATTGGATAAACTCGTGTGGGTTGAGTACTCTTGTTTGTGTATGTGGCTGATTAGCATGAGCCCCGCACCCAGGATTGTTGGTCCGTGTCAATCACATGTGGACCGAACAAAAAATGGCATTCTGCAGCCAAGTCCAGTTGTGATGACTCAGCGGGCTGGGTGTACAGCCAGGCTCTGTGCCCCTCAGTGACATGGAAACCACAGCCAGCGGTGGAAAACAGGGCTCTTTTCCTTTCCATGAAGCAAGTGGAGCAAAAGAGTTTGCGAATACGGCGTGTTTTCTAGATTGTGTGATTGCTTTTCAAGAGCATGCCGTGAAAAATGATCGCTTTAAGGAAATGTCACTAAGGAAAGGCAGCGTTTTGTAGCTGTGTCCAGTTTGGTGAAGTTCTTATGGACTTCTTACCAAAGTAATGTTCGGAGAGATGCAAAATGTCGGGGTCTTGTTTAGTAGGAAACCGGTTTAAGAAGAAAGTTAACTCATAGGAAAAAAGGTTACACAAGGCTGTGAAATATGTCCCTTTTCTTGTCTTTTAAAGTAATTTGAGCCTTTACATTAAGTAAACCTAATTTTGTCTTGAAATTATTGTACCCAGAAGAAGAATTGGTAAGCTGATACCTTTTGTAACAGAGTAGAAATTTATTCTATGCTAGGCCTGAGATTTAAAGCAAAATAGTTTTATAAGGATGTAAATCTCTAAGGCTTAAAAAAACCCACAATTTTTTTCCACAATCATTCAGCATTAGTAAGATTTAAATGAAACTACATTTGATAAAATACTGGGTTTATGTCCAAAACGAGAATGATCATCATTTCTTTACGTGAATAGACATTCGTTTGCTAATGCATCTTATTGAAAAAGGGATTTTAAACAACAGCATGTCCGTTTCCATGCACATAGGCTGCATGGCAGATAATCTGCAGTTTAAAAATACTGATTATTTGGGGACAAAAAAAAAGTCTCCAGATGATGATCCCTGTGTTCAGATAACCTTCATATAGCAGAGAGCAGGAGCGGGTCGGGGAGGAGGAGGAAGGAAAGGGGCTGTGGGATGAGGCAGAACTGGGGGAGTCAGAGCTGGGTGTGAGCTCCCCTGTGTCACCCCCCGACAGTGCCCGGTCCTGTGGCTGCCAGGGGTGACCCTGAGTGCGGGGGTCACACCCTGCAGGCACCTCCCTCTGTCCAGGAGCATCCCCACCCTGCTGGTACCTCCCTCCCTCTGTCTCAGAGCATCCCCACCCCGCTGGTACCTCCCTCCCTCCCTCCAGGAGCATCCTCACCCCACTGGTACCTCCCTGCCTCCCTCCAGGAGCATTCTCACCCCGCTGGTACCTCACTCCCTCCCTCCAGGAGCATCCTCACCCCGCTGGTACCTCCCTCCCTCCATCCCAGAGCATCCTCACCCTGCTGGTACAGGTGATTGTACACTGTGCAGCAGCATGTACACTGAAAGATAAAAAGAGGTGAAATCCTCGGGAGAGTACAAATTATTGTGCTTTTAGCAACTTAGTGGAATCCTGGGCAACTAATTTGTTTCACGTTCCGGTGTTTGTGGTATATCCCTAAGGCCAGTGTGGTTTTTATTTAGGAAATGGAATGTTTCTTTAGGGAGTATGAAATCAGAAACAGAAGCTGATGATACCTGGCTGAGAAGACCATTCCTGAATTAATTTTCTGTTTCCGTAATCATCCCCACCTTTTGTTGCGTGTTTTCTGTTGATAATCGTAAATATTTCCACACAAACTCAAAATGGAAATGCAAAAATGGTTTGAGCAAAAATGGAATGTCTTACTTTCTTAAAACAGCAGATTCTGGAAAAAGCCTTTTCCTCCTTGTCTGCTGAACTGTCAGCAAGAGAGATTTAAGAACTTTCAGCAGAGGTTTAAATGGCTGTCTTTCTATAAACATTGCAGCTACCCAGTAGTGTATGTAATGTAAGACTTGCTGGTGCTTTGTAACAAAATCACAGACTATTTATTTCCCTCTTTTAAACAGAGCATTTTTGAGACTGGCAATGTAACTTTTTAATATACAAAACTCTGAGATTTATAGTAGTTTGTGACGTTCTTTTAGAAGTCTTGCACAGACAACCGAGCTGTAATTTTTAATAGAAGTGCTACTTATGGCATCTATTTTTAAATGATTAAATTTTTCCTTCTGATGTTTTGAACTATTTTGTTTATTGTAGAGACCTTAGAGCTATTTCGTAATTCGCCATTAAAATAACATGGTTTGGATATCTGGATGAGCTTTCTGAGTGAAAAAACAAAATTAAAAAATCCATATTTAAAATTAAGGGATGTTGCATAATTGTTCACATTAATATTTTTAGAATCATTTGTAAAATTTTAATTCTTCAAATGCAGACAATAACAAAGCAGCAAATTTGGAAAATGGCTGAAATTCAATTACAATTCTTGGAACAGTTGGCCATTAAATTAGCTAATGGTTACTGCATTGCTGTCCAGAACTCCACTTTCTAAGTCTTAAATAAAACCAGTAATAAAGTAGTTATATAATGTCATGTTAGTGAAAGGGGGAAAGGGAGACTCAGAAAATACTGCCTTTAGGAAATGAGTTAATGAACGAGCTTTATTTCTTAAACTATAATTTCAGAGATATTTTTGCAGCACCAGAAGCTTCTGCTCCATTAGAGAACTGTGATGTGGATAATGATTTTTGTCCTTTTATGTTTCTTTGTTCCTTTAATTTATTTCTTTTTATAATTGAAACGGTGGAAGGGTGGCATCCTTGCTTTTTTCCCCCTACAATCTTTCTGTGTCACACACACTGCTTGGCTGAGGGTTTTCTCTGGGCCAGGACAGTTTTGCTCCTGCAGCGTGCGTGTGGGAAGCACGGTGGGACAAGGGAAGGGATGCTGGCTCGGCAGCCCGTGTTTTCCCTGTGCTGCTCCTGTGCAGCTCATCCAAATCAGCCTGGTTCCCTGCCCTGCTCTGGAAGCCTGATGGAGCTGACAAAGCTTAAAGCTCCGAGATCCAACCGAAATTGCATTTAAATTAACAGAGGCCAAAGCAAACGTAATTGGGTAGGAATTTATTTTGCGGTGGGGTGTGTAGAGTCGCTGCTGTAAATGTTTCCTGACACAGTACACTAGTAAACTCTGGAGGTTTGGTTTTTTTTGTTGTTTTATTGTTATTTCATCAGATTTCAAGCCCTGACTTTAATTTGTCTGGGGTCTGCCTCAGGGGTAGTGTGTGTTTCTCTTGGGCTGTGTGTGAAACCTTCAGCCGAAATAGTGCCATTGTTTCTAAAGAGTGGTGTCGTAAAAATGTGAATTTGGGCCATGCAAAACTCCTGGAAATGTTCTCTGTTAAAATCTTTGATAGCTTGGGACCAGGAACTTGATAATTATCAGAAGTCTGGTGGATCTGTGCTGTCGTTAAGGATTCAGTCTGATTTGAGGCTTTATGGAAGAAAACCATTTAAGAACAACTTGATGGGTAGCTGTCTATATGAATTTTGAGGTTTTGTTTGAATGATCTGACTGTAAATATTTTTGTGTCACATAAATGATGTTGCTGTTATATGGGAACAAGCAGTGTTTGTAACAGGAGGAGAAAATTAAAATCAGATTATTTAATCAAGGCAGAAATTGCTGCATATTGTACGTTTTAGGAAATAAGAAACTGTTGACAGAGAAGGGGGAAAATGCAAAAGAACTGGAAGAAATCACATTTATGTCCAGTTCCACTAGTGCTTGAAATGGCATGCACAGTATAATTATAAAACTGTGATGTTTATAGGAAACAAAAACCTTCATCTTTATTACTTTTTATGACAGTAAGGAAACAAATGAATACTACATACATAGTGCTTCTATGGCTGCAAGAAGCATACTTTCAAAATAAACCGAAATGTTGGTACACAAAATGTTATTTTTAAACTTCAGTAAGTTCTGTTTTTCCATTGTTTAGAAATACCCAAGGGAAAAGGCCGTATAGAATGGATTAACAGTTTATACATTTTCCTGTCCACAGCTGAAAAATAAGATTAATAATGTATTGGCATGCAGAGTCTGAGTACTTGGTGTAAAGTTATACACTTCACAGGCTCTCATTTGTAGTGATTGTCAGAATTTTTCAAGTATTTCTAGCCTCTCTAACGTGTTTTTCCCTTATGGAATGGGGGGTGCTTTTAGCCAAAATATATTGCTCACTGGTATAATTTGTGACTGGACTTCCTAAGCTGACTATTTATTATGATAAATCATGAAAATATTATGGTCAGCCAGATGTCAAACAATTATAATTGCCAAAATACGTTTGTTAAAGCTGAGGGCCATTCTTCAGCCTGTATATATAATTTTTATACAGTCCCTGTTTTGAAAACCTTCTGCCTTTCAATCTTTCTTACTTTTATTCCCTCCCTTTCCTCCAGCCCTGACTCTCACCTACCAAAAATCCCCAAAAGGGAGACCCTATGCTTTGGCTGGGTCGCTCTTTGTCAGGAACACAGGGAATTAGAACACCATTCAGTTCTTTAAACAAATTCACAAGTTTTTCCAAGGTCAGGCTCGGAGAGAGAAGAGCTTTAATAACACTGTTGGACTTCATTTGGCTTAAACAATTTGTGCCTGTTCCCGCTGACCTCATTAGAAGCCGCCCTGGGCTGTGGGTGTGAAGGGGCTGCTCTCACCTCTCTTGCAGCCCACATTTTGCTTGCTTTTCGCTTGGGTGCTGCGGTGCTGTCCTCAGGCACCCGTGTGGGAGCCAGTGCTGAGTCTCAGAGGGAAATCCCAGCTCGCCCTGACACGGTGAACCTGGGAGTTTGTGGGAATGGACGCTGCTCCAGGGCTGAGGCCACGCTAAATTTCTACAATGCAACAACTGTGGAGCAAATACGATTCGTTCCCTCTTCGTTCCTTGTTTTGAATGCCTCTCTTCAGAGTGTTTGGGTGTTTCATGGGAGACCTTTTGGTTGGCTGGAAAAAGGCAGGACAGCATCTCTTTCTATAAATGGAATAATAATTGCACTGTGCGCTGGCCAGCGGAGAGCAACATCTGGATCCTGGTTATCGGGTATCTTTTAATCAGGAATATGTAGAACATCCTCCTTCTCAGCTGCTCTTTGCCAGAGCCCGAGGCACAGTCAGGAAGATGGAGTTACTGGCGGGGTATTCCTTGCCTGGAAAGTCAGGAGAGATCCAGTAGAACAAAGAGTGACAGCAGATAAGGATGGCTTTTGAACTGCTCAAGGATTCCCTTAAGAAACTAAAAATTCACCTCTTGCCTAACGGTAGCATTTTTGCTCTTTGAGGTCTTGGAATAAGTAAAGACTAAGGAAATCTTTGAGCATGTTTTACATGTTGAGAAGAAACACACACCTTGTGAAAGGGGCAGCAGAGGTGGTGAAAGTAACACAGATCTTCCTGTTAGGTACAGAGTGGGGAACACACGAGTTCTGCTCCATCCCCCAAGGGTGAGGACAGCTTTGCCTCTGCTCTGTGATGCTCCAAAGTGCTGCCTTTGCTGAAATGAAGGAGGTGCTGGCGAGGACTTTTGTGTGTCTTTAAAATGGAGTGTGATTGTGTGTTTGAAAGGTGTAGAGTTGGCTGGAGTGCAACAGATTCTTTGTATTGGTTTGAGCAGAAAAGGAATCCTTGTCTAAAGAGTAAGAAAGAGAAAACTGGTGGTTCTATAACCTAGCCCTGAGGCACAGAGGATTTGAAGCCTTGTAAAAATCAATCTCTAATTAGTACAGGAATTTTGGTTGGAATATGATCTGAATGCACACCCATGTTGGAATTTCCAGTTCAGTATTTTGGGGCTTCCTTTTTCAGTAGCAAAGGTTTTCTTTTACCCTCTGTGTATCAATGTAACTAAATAGTTCTTAAGCCATTGTCAGTAATGTGCCAGTTCTTTAAAGAATATGTTGATTTAATGCAGCCTAATTTAATAGAAAAGGATGGGATATTTTCACATGCAGAGTTCAGCTGCTAGTACTTAAAAAAATAGCTTTAAAGGCCTGTCTTTTTAAAGTGTGACCTTTATCTTCCTAATCTTAAGGGAAAAGGAGGTTGGAAAAGCAGAGCTGAGTTCTGCAGCTATGATAAACACACATTTATCAAGTGCAGTCTGCCTACATGCTGGGTTGTGGAAGTCCCTGGCATCACATTTCTGGTGAATAGAGCCCTTAGTTAGGGCTCTGTCCCACAGAAAATATTTGAGGTTTTTCAGTCTATACAACCCTAAAAGATGCAGATTTCAGCTTTGCAGGAGGCCTACCAGTGCAAAGGGAGAGTGGCCTGCTGTGAAAATGGGCAGCCAATTCAAGCCCTGTCAGCTCATGTCTGGAGTGACACTCAGCCAATGGAACAGTCACCAAAACGCTGTCACCTCTTCCCTTTGTGGAAGATGCTTGGATCTCCCAGGGCTCCTGTGCCAGGCTGACCAGGCAGAGTTCCTATTGTGGGCAGGGACAGTGAAGGAAGTGGTCATAAAAAGGAAAGAAACCCAAATAGAGTATTCAGAAGGATGAGAAGGAATCAGTGGGAAAGGAAAACAAAAACTGGAAAGTGAGGCTGGAGGAAAGGAAGACCAGAACATGAACAGAAATGCTATGGAAAGTAGATAGAGAGAAGGGAGAAAACTGGAGTGTATAGAATGTGCAGTACACCCCACATGAGAAATAGCAAACCAGAGATTTGGAAGTTGCTGAAAGAAAAAAAATCTGAAAATTTCTGTCTCGGCTTTGACTGGCGGGAGACCTCAAGCTCTGTCTTCTTTGAATACTGCAGAGTGCACACACTTTTTCTGAATATTTGCCATGGGTAACCTTCTTTCCTCTTTGTGGACTGGCAGCTATGGAGATACATTTAAAAACAGATCAAAACTTTAGGAAATGTGGCTGCTTTTTAAAATTTTTCTTAGTTCTAAATCTGCTTGCACAGCAAACCAGTAGAATTAACTCTTCAACGTAGAGATAAAAATGTTGTTGAGGGTTGAAAACAATTTTTCAAGCTGAAGAGATGAGTTATCTGGTAAGAAAAGTATTTTCAAAAAAGTTCAAATAAATGTAGTTAGTAGTGTGCTGTGGTCTGACAGGGGGAGGATTGAAGGGAATTTAGTGTTACCAGAAATGCAGCAGCACTGCAAAAATGAGATCGCTGAATGATTTAATGTGAACAGAGCCTTAAGATGAATTATAACCATCTGATGTATCATTAAGAATGTCACCAAGAATTAGAGGCCTGGGTAGTGCCTGCTGTCTCCTGCCCTTCATCACGCCGCTTGCTGCTAATTTAACTGCGTTTCAAAAAGGAGAGCAGCCCAAGGACAGACAGGGAATGGGATTTTGCAACTATGGAAGTGCTTTTTGAGGTGGCACCTCTTCTGTGCTTGCAGGTATACAGACATTTGGGTTTGGGTGACTTGGCAAGGCTTTAATTTTCTCTTTCCCCAAACTGCAATCCAGAATTCACTTATTTTAGTTGTTACGTGGGTAGCACTGTTGGAGTGAGCTAAAAGGTGAGTTTATAGTTGAGGAAGATGACACAGTGGTGTCTGTGATTGTGAAATCTTGAGTGATTTTGCTAACTAACCAGCAGATTGTGAACTGCTCAGGATAAAGACTCTGGCTCGTGTGTTTGTTCAGCCCCCAGCAGAATGAGCTCTGGCATAGGGCTGGGGTCCTTGGGCTCTATTGCAGAATGAATAATCCAGCAGTAATGAATTACAGTAAGTAAGGCAGTTGTATTGGTTGGCTTCCCTGGGAGATCTTAACTCCTCTTCTGTGGACATATATTGTGGAATTTCAGCCTGAAAATGAAGTACTTCTGTTTGCCTGAAGGAGCTTTTTCAGTTCTTTACGACATGTAAGGCTGAGATCCTCCTGAGGCTACGCACGCTCACGAGTGTTTCTAAGAGCTGCCTTTGGAAGTTAACAATGCTGCCCAAATTACCACTAAACGGATTAGAAATCTGAGCCTGCGTTCTTAAATCAGTGCAAAACATTTTCTGTTCCTTTTGTGTCTGCTTTTTATTTTCCTCTAAGACCTTTGGGGTTGTCTGCTGTCACAGATGGAGTGAGGCACTTCTCTTGCAAGAGCAGCAGTATCTTTTATTGATATAGTGAGTCAACAAAGTTCAATGCTGACTGTGACAGTGGTTTAACATGATTTGATGGCAAGGTACACTTGATTATTTAGTGCATAGAGAACAAGATAAATCAGATGTGTCAGGGAGACCCTCTCATTGACTCGTGAGGTTCAGACTCCTCCCATGCTGAGTAGTTCAGGTGCAGCTGGATCCAGTCTTAGGCACAGACTTGGTCAACAGTTTATGTCTCAAGGATTATGTGTGCACAACCCATCTAAGATATAATCTCAGTGAAGCTTAGCAGGCTCTTAGCCACTCACCAGGGATCTGTTGCAGGAAGGAATCTCTCAGCCTGGAGGACAAACCTTGGGAGATGTCCCTGCTCAAGGGGAGAGCCTGGCATGTGGCCATCAGCATGCAGGAGAGCCCGACGGGCCCTGGGCTGGCCACTGTTTATAGAGTAAGATAATTGACTTATGGTCATATTTACCTACTAGCAAAACGTCTGGGCTGCTGCTCCAGACAGCCTGTGGCTACTGGGTTGCCATTCATTTCCCAAAAGTCCAATTTAGGGTGGATGCACCCATCAGGACACTCTCTGGTGGTTATTGCTGAAGTGGGGGGACAAGTGGGAGTCTTGTTTGCTTTTCTACCTGTATACTCATTTTGTCTTTGAAAGCTCCTTTAGCAGTCCCCTCTTCAGTATTGCTTATTCCACACCCTATTCAGATGAATGAGTCCATTCAATCAGTGAAAGAAGGACATTGCTAAGGATTGCTCCAGAGGAATTGAGGCTGGAGGTGGCTCTTGGATGTGTGTGTTTGCCACAGAAACTGTATGGAAAAGTTGGGTAAAAAAATTGAAAATGTTTCATACTAGGGAGGGTCCCCTCTTGCTGTAACTTTTGTTCTTTGCATGGCAAGGTGTAAAGGCAGGGGGGTGCTTTTGTCATTCTGTAAAGCTTCCACTGATTTTTGTCATTTGCCTTATAAAACCATTCTGGTGTTTACTGAAGGTGCAAAGCTTAGAAAAAATGTGTTTTGAATATGGTATTGATGTAAAATATTAATGAGTGGTTTCTTTTTTTTAAAAAAAAGGTTTGAGTGCAAGACTTCAGATTTCAGCTGCAGGTCACCTGCTCACACGTGCTCTGTGAGAGGGTTTGAGGTGGTGGTTGGATCTGTGCTTTTGGTTTAAGTCAGTAAATGTTCTCAGGGCTTTTTTTGTGTCCAATAGATGCCCTGCTTGTCAAAGATGCATGTACTGTGTGCTGAGTCAGAGCCACACAAAGTAAAATGTTTGATTTGGGGCCTATAAGAAAACAAAGAGCAAATAAAAATACAATGTCTTTTATGGTCCCCTTTAACAAAAGAGGCCACCCAGCCTCAGGGGTACATTATTATTAAGTGCTCAGTAGCATTACATAATAGTAAATTAAGGCTCTTTGGTGTGCTGAGGCCGCTTCAGCAGCTCCTACCCTCATCCTAAACGTGAGCAAATTGCAGTTGGTTGGGGGATTCCTCAGCTGAATCTGAATTGCAGAGAAATTTCTATAAACAGGTCCCAGAAAACGGCACAGAGATTGCATTTAAAGGAATAACTTTCTCCTGATAATTCTGTCTCTGCACTGACCAAGGACGGGAGTTAAACATCTCCATGGTTTTATGCCAACCAGGAAGAATTTCACTTTTGCTGGCTCGAACTACTTGATGTGTTTTTGTGCTTTGAAAACCTGAAAGCTTTGATATGGTGCATACTATGAACTGATGCCAAGCTGTGACTAAACAATCTCATTAAAAACGCAAGGTAACTGAAGCAAATATTTCCTTTGAAGAGACAGTATCAGTTAAGTGCTCATTTCCTCTTTAAAGTCTGACATTAAAGGGGCAAAGACAGGTGGGCTAATAAGAACAAGATAAAGCTTGTTGTGTTAGTTTACCAGCTAATTTGGCAAAAAAAGAGCAGAGTCTTGTTTCATGCAGTTTTAAGAGCTTGTATCACTTGCATTTGTTGTGTGAGGGATCAACTGTCTGAATACCTGGTGTAATTGTGAAACGCTTTTGTGTGTGCCCGTAACTTGATACATTTACATATTTTCCACAAGATGTAGTATCACTGAGATAAGATCTCACCTACACAGTACCCATAATCTCTGATGCTAATCCCAAGCCTCTGCACAGGCTTCTTTAACCACAGCAAGCCCAAACCAAATGCAGGAATGTTTGCCGTGGCACTGCTAGAGCTCACTGGAACCTGGTCAGTGGTAGCCCCGTATTTGGGTCTTCCACAGGCTGTACCAACTGAGATCCAAAACACCCGACCTACATGAGTCTATCATGCATTTCCCAAACCATTAAATCATGCATTTTGTTGTCAAATCAGTTTTTACATCATTTTTACAGGATGAGGTAATCTTGCTTAGCGTGACGTTGTGGTTGGTGGACCGCCCCAAGAGGAGGGTGTTCCTTGAGCACTGAAGTAGAAGAGCCTGGGTTTTGGGTGGTTTTGCCTGTTTTCTGTAAGGATCTGGACTTGTGATACCTGCTGCCAGCCATCCCATAGACATTTGGGCAGGGGGCACCTCCTCTGCAGGGCAGTGTGTGTCCAGTCCTGACATCCCAGAGCAGTGCAATGGCTGTAGGATACCAGTGCAGCTACCAGAAGGGACTGTGAGTATTTTTATGGTAGTTTCATGGTAAAGTGAAAAAAATAATTTGCCATCCAGGCACAGAATGTCACTGACATGAGCACATTTGGTGATTAACTGTAATCCTGCCACTCAGTGTTTTATAAATTCTCCCTCAAATCTTTTTAAGAGGCAGAAAGCAAGAATTTCCTTTGCTTTCTTAACCAAGGCATTGAACACCACCGTGTAGAAGCCAGGACAGCAAACTCCTATGGCAGAACTATCATAGATGTATTTTATGTATCAGAGCATCTCACGGCCGTTTGGCCCACAGATGTTGCAGGAATTTAACTGCAGTGAGTGATGAAGATGGGTACATTGGTGTGAAGGAGAAAGCCCAGGCCTGGAGGGATTCCTCTTAGTTTCAACAAGCACCGGATGAGGCCCTAAGAAAACACCTCAGACATTTTACAGAAGAGATTAAGCTCTTTGGCACATCGCTTGCCTTCCAACCTCCACCATTTCTCTTTCCATCCCCTAAAAATACAGAGATATTCTGATTCTGAAACACAAATGTGTGCTGTCAGAGGCTGTACCCCACACTGAGCAGCCCACACCAAGGTGCTGGGCAGATTAGCTCTGTTGACACATTTTGCATCACTTCACAAAACACAGAAAAAGCCCATTGCTGACGTTTTATTCATAAACTGAATGTATGGATTCCTGGCTACTCTTGTGGGACTTTCAGCACCCAGTTGTGAGTCATAACATTGAAGTCTGGAAGGAAAGAACATCTTGTAAATTGTTTCAGAATTGTTTTTCACCTCCTATTCTAATGGGCTCCCAAGCTTTTCTCTGGGTCAAGATGCATTCAATTATAAAAGATGGGAACATGAGGGATTACAAGACATCCGTGACTTTTTCCATGAGAAAATAATAATAATAAACTTTCAGTAATTTAAGGATAAGTTCAAACTTCTCTCTGGAGACTTGTACATGCATTTGCAAATGGGAGAGTTCTGATGTCTGCTAAGAAAAAAAAACCAAAACATCTCACAACAGGAAAGGATTTGTTTGGAAGAATCTCTCCTCCACAGCTGAGACTTTTAATCACTGTCTGCACTAGGGAAGCTTTATGCTGTGTTCCCAGCCTTGCAAACACCCTCTCGTGCCCACAGTCAGTGGGGAGGGAGCAGAGAGGTGCCCACATTTCCCTTGGCCCCTTCCCATGCAGGGCTGGAAGGGTCTGGTTCTGTCCCCAGCAGAGCCCAATGGGAGCTTTCCATTTTCTACACGAAGGTCTGGATTCCTGGTAAAGCAGTGGAGAGGAAACATCAGGACTGTAAAGCCACGTGCCAGATCTCCTGGCTTTTAATCACAAGAGGTGCATTAGTGCCTCCCGGGGTGAATGCAAAGGGAGCCTGGAGAGGTGCAAGAGGGACCTTCAGTGTCTCTGGTAGTTACTTCATGTCAGAAGGTTGTGCAGACAAGTGCTAAGCTGATGACTGTATCCTTCAAGCAGCACCTTTTAAAAAAGCATTCCTGGGCTATAAAACGTTTTAAGGTCTCCTCCCTCCTCACCCTCATCTTCTCCCAGCTTCCTGGGCTGCACTGGGACAAAGCAGCACTGTCTGGCTCCTGCACCCTGCCCTGCTGCTTCCTCACAGTGACAGGTCCTTCTCCCATGCATCCTTAGCTCTGGGCAGGCGCCTCTCCTGCTGCAAAGAATCCTTCCAGGGAGCAGCAGGACCATGGTGAGGATGATTTGGGCATCCTGCACAGGTGCCCACCACAGACTGGCAGCAGCTCCCCACGCTCAGCCCAGAGCAGCAGCAGCAGCAGCAGCAGTGGTAGGGATGCTCCTCGTGTGCCAGCTGAGAAGCCAGCGCTGCATCTGGCTGCTGTTTGTGCCCGAGGGTTGTGCCAGCTGAAAACCCACCAGGACACAGCCTGGGACTGAGAGAGACAGAAATACTCCAGTTTGTGCAAAAGGTGAGAGCGCTTCCCAGGAAAGCTCTGTCCTGTCCCTGGTGGACAGGCAAGCGAGTATTTAAGGCCCTGACATTGTCATCTGCTTTGGTTTTTTTTCCCATCGACTTTCTGAATGTTCTCTCTGGGCATAAGTGGCCCTTTAATGGAATTGTTTTTTCCTGTATCTCATCACAAGTCCTGCGCATTTATCCTCCTGTTTGGAAAAAATTCTAAATATTCACATGAGCTTCAGCATAATTTATTTTCTTTTGTAGCTTAATAAAACCTTGGGTTTCATTCCATCTAGCTATCTTCAGGGATTTACAAAAGGCCAGTGGGGCTGAAGTGCAGGACTGAACTAAGAGACAAAGGAAAACAAACAACTGTATGAATACCTAGAATTTGCTCAGAATGCAGTGATGCAGCTCCAGTGCCTCTTTTTTTTAAAAAAAGATGGTAAATTATTAATGCCTCTGGGAGGAAATAAATGCAGCAGTGGTTCTGCAATGTCTGGCTTGCTCTAAAATGTGAGATATTTATGCAGCCTTCTTCCCTAGTCCTGTTGAGCCGGAGTTGTTACACCAGAGCTGTGCTCCTGAGTCCCACGTGTGCCCCCAGGACACAGCTCCCTGACACACGGGTTGGTGGCAGTTCCCTTGTTTTTTGGAATGTCACTGGTGTGGGGCACTGGCTGTTGCAGGAGAAGCAGTTCTGCAGTCAGCCATCCTTCCCTGCCAGTGGAGGGTCTGTATCTCATGCAGGAGAATCTCTCACCTGGTGAATTTGCAACAAAACAAATTCTGTCCCAGCCTGGACATGGGCAAGTGTGGATGGAGTGTGTGCTCTGTGCACTGGGGCCTCAAAATACTCTTGATTTTATGCTGGCAGTGACAGGCTTTGGACTCACAGGAGCCTTTTTTTTTTTCTTTGAGACCACCAGCTTCTCTTCATGTGGATCACAGATGTTTATTTGGCATAGTGAAAAAATGATGCAGAAGTAAGAGTTTCTTAAAAGTTGTTGTCATGCTACAATATTTTGGCTCCCATATCTCATGCCAAAAAAAGAATAGCCTAAAACTTTAGGTTGATTTTCGACATTTACATAACAGACATCTAAAAATATTCTACAAAGGTGTCTTTCTGTGTCAGTAATCCAATAGAATTCACAGTTCCACAGAAATGTGATGGCAATGATAATTTCAGACTGCCACCGTTTTCTTTTTTTATTTTATCAAATGTATGATGGTTGTGACTTTACCATAACTTCTGTCCTTCTTTTGGAAGGTAATTTACAGAGTAAGGCAGGAAAAAGGAATTTGCTGTTTTGCTGTTTCTGGCCTGAGGGAATGATGATGAAATGAAAATTAACAAATTTAAGTTCCTTAGCATTCCTGAAGAATCAGATGTGTTTCCTAAGTAATAGAAGTGAATTGAAAAGCAGTATAATATTAGAGGAGGTATGGACTTTTTAAAGTTTTAAATATTCATATTTATAAGGAACTGAGGCACCATGACTAGAAACACTTTAATATTCTACTTGCAAGTATTTCAGTATAGTTTTGCCCTGAAAACTTTGTTACCCTAACAGATATTTTGCTAAATGCAAACAAACATGAGTAAGTGGTTGTGACTTATGGAACGTTTGCTACAAATTTAATTCCATACCATCCAGTACAAGCAGCATGAGCCCAGAGGGGGTGCATTTGTGTACCCCCCTCTTCATGCTGTAGGAGATTTTCCACTCTATTAGCCCTTAGAATCATTTCAGGTACTTGGGACAAATGTATTGTGTTTAAATTATTCTTTATATCAGGTGAAGATGATCAACCCCAAGTTTATTTACTTTAGAAATTATCAATCACCTTTTTAGTAAACGAGTGATTCTGCATTCCTCAAACTGGAGGCATGTCTGGATTTCTCTTAAAGCAGGCAAATCAGTACAGTGCAAATATTGGAGCAGTTAATTATGTTTTGCATTTTAAAACCATCTTTACTGAGAGATTTACTATAAACATGGCAAATGAGATGTATTCACTTTAAAAGCCCTTCCATTGTGTTTATCAAATAGCTGTTACAGTACTTTCAATGCTGTATTGAGTTGGAAAAAAATTTGCAGCGGCTTTGTGTATTTTCCCTCAAGGTTAAAGGTTTGAATCATGGGATAATGTGTGATATCTCTAGGGCTCCTTGAAACAGTTCAAGAACATGCACAAAGGACTGTGGTTTGTGCTATATTTGCACAGAATTTAACATCATGTTCCTTTGGCTTAAAAACAAAGAGGAAGATACTGGGGAAAATATCCCTTCCTTTAACACCATGATATACATTTCCACAGAAAAACCTATAGCTGTTCTGTAAGGTGCAAAAAAGTAGTCATGCACTATTTTTCTCTGTTGTGATTTTTCTTTTAAAACTGCCCTATCAAGGAGGAATGAAAAGAAACGCACTTTGAAAAGCAAATGTTCCCCTTTCCAATTAGAATTCACTTTTTAAACAAGTTATTTACGGTTTGCTTGCGGTATGGCAAGTTACAACATTTGAACTCAAAATCTCTCTCTCATTTAAAAAGCAATTGTTAAATGTTTTGTTCACTTAAAGGAAAAGCTGTCAAAAATTAAAACCCTTGGTATGTATTTGTAAAATATATTCCTCTTGCTTTTTCAGCTGAAATGTCCCGAGAAATGCTAGTGAGCTCTTGGGTGAGAGCTGTATTCTCTCTGATTAATGAGGGTTTCTTGTTAGCTGCTGGGCAGAGGCTGTAGGAGCCAGCCCCTGTTCCCACTAGGAAGAGAATTAAACTCTCTAGGCTTTACAGTGGCATTTGACCAAAGCTGGCTGCAGCTGCAGAGTGACCGTGATTTGCTCTGCAGCCACTTCCAGTTGTTCCAGGTCAGACAGGACACAGCACACGGGCGTGTTTCTGCTCACCAGTTTTATGGGCAGCTGTAATCCCTCACAAAACCCCCCCCCAAAGTTAGATTTGTAACAAAAGACCTTCTCTCGAGTTCTAGGGCCGTGTAATTAGCTGAGGGAAATCATCTCTGCGCTTGTGTCCCCTTGTAGTTTCCTCTGTTTATGCTCACTTTAATATTTGCTGTCATTATTGATGCATTTATGCTTTCTGAGTTATTGTCTCTGAGTGTTTTCTGTACGTATAAATAGGCCAGTCCTGGAGCTCTTGGGTACTCCTGCCTCCAGATACATCCTGGTTTTTAATCTATTTCTCCTCTGCACCACCCACGGAGCTGTTGCTGAGGCGTGCAGGGAATAAACAACTCCACTGGGGTCACACAAAAACTCTGTGGTAGACCAGGAACTTGAACCCTGCCTTCCTCAGCTGCCCATCAACCCTTTTCCTTACTGTTTTATGCTTACTTTTCTTACAGCAGAAATCAAACACGTTCCACTTGGTGCTTGCTGAGTCGTTGTCACGGGCTGTGTGTCACGTATGGACCTGAGGTCTGTTCTGTACCCCTGGTGTCTGTGGGACACCTTTGTGATGCCTTTTCTTGGTCTTAAAATCAAGAGCCAAACACGGTTAGAGGGGAAAAAAGGGATTTTACCTCTGTATTTATTTTAAGGACCCTTGGTGCACCCTGTCCAGGTGGAGCACGCTGGAATGCACATCCAAATGCACAGCCAAATGCACATCCAAATGCACACCCAAATGCATCCCCGTGAGCACCCCCAAAATGCACACCCACAATAGTTTGGGTATAAAATTATAGGCTTTACCAATTAACAGATCTATCAGAGATTCCCCAATGAGAGGCTGAGTGAACCCCCCTCCCCGAGGAACTTTCCCCCCCTGGCCAGGCCTATCTCAGGTTACAAAATGTGTTCCAGACAAGCCCTCGGTGTCTGAGGCTTCTGCGATGGTTGGTCTCCTGGCTTAAGGGAATATTGGGTCTGTGCTGGTTATCAAAGCTGAAGAATTAGAAGTGTGTGGGCTAAAAGGCCCTTAAGAATACATAAAAGTTATACAAAAGAGTATGTAGAGGGGGTATATATAAAAAGCAAAAAAAGCATCATGGCATCATTTGTATGACAGGCATCACTTTGGAAGCTGAAGGTGCAGCAGGGCCACGACAGTCAGGCTCTGCCCAGGGCTCAGCTGCCCTCACCTCCTCCTGTTGAGCCCCTGGTGTGATGTGATGTGATGTGATGTCAGACCGTGCCCACGTTACAGCCTGGCTGGGGGACAGGATGTGTTTCAGCACGGGTGGCAGGCTGTCTCTGTATTTGCCGTCTCTCTGAAGCTTGTCCAGAAGCCAGGGGCTGACAGTCTGTCCAGTGAGCAGTGAAGGGGTGGAGGTTCCTCTTTCATTTTTCAGCATTCGACCTCTGGACGTGTGTGAGGCTGTTTCCATCTATTCTCTCCTGTGCACAAACAGTGTTGGTATTTTATGGCTAGAAAAGAAGGCAAATCCAGACATCTGTATACAATTCTGTATCTATTTATCTTTCACTTGAGTAAAAGACAACGTGCTGGTTTTGATCACTGTTACCTTATTAGAAAGTTGTCTATGAGTGTGTTTTCAGAGTCTTTATTGTGCATGTGTGACACCTTGGTAGTACTTACTGATCCCACATTTTGTAGCCTTAGTTAAATGTTGCCTGAGTGGCTTTCTGGATATAATCAAAGGCTTTGTGAAAGCTTAATACTGCTGCAGTCTCTATGTGAATGATTGCATGGAACCAATTATGGTTCATCCTTCTAGAGGGGTATTTGAGGATGTCACATTACATCCCATTTGTGCATTGCAGCCAGTTCTTCAGCCAGCTGTGTCATGCTTATTACCTTGCACGTTTTACATTGCTGTGCAGCATCTGTGCTGGTTCTGTTTGGCAGGGAGTTGGTCATAGGGTTTTGGTCTCAGCTTTGATTGTTTTCCTTTTAGTTTTGTCTTTTCAGCAGTTTACATGAGTTTTAAATGGGGCCAACAATGCTTTGGATGTTTTGCCCAAATCAGCACCTCTTCTGGAATGAAATAATGTGCAAAACAAAAAGGCCATGTACATCTTCGAAGGCAAAAGCCTTCCTTGGTGAACTTGTCATTGCTCCATCGACTGTGCTAGAACAAGGGCAGATTTACACCAGCTGAAAGTGTCCCTAGTGAAGCACAGAGCTTGCCTTTTATTAACTTCTCCAGCTTCAGTTTTCATCTGTGCCTTCAGAAATAAGGAAGGCTTACAAGTGAAATCATAGTCTGGTTGCTGAAGAAAGACAATAGAGTGAGCTTCCAGAATAAGTATCATTCTTTGTGACTGATGAATCTTGCTCAAGTCATTTTCCATTGTTTTGGCTTTCTGTGGTCACTGCATTGAAAAGAGCATCAAGTTGATTAACATTTGCCAAGTGAAAAAAAAAACGCTTTAGTGTTAGAAATCAAAAATAAGGAACTACTGAAGCTGTTAAAGAATATTCTTTTTTCCCCTGGGATATGATCACCTTTTCAAGGGTGGCAGCACTTCAGGAAGGGGAGCTGTCTTGCAGGCCCATCTAGAGCTGTGTCATTTCCACCTAAGCAAAAAAATAAAAGTACAGTCATGGTGACTAATAAATGTACGAGATGTGCATCTCTGATTTGCTTACAGTTAAGTAAAATCTCCCCCACACACAATTTCTTCCTGTAACTGTGTAACTACATTAGTGATCGCCTTTATGGAGTAGCTTCTATTTTTAATTTTGAGCTGCTTCTGTGTTCTACTGTAAAATTTGAACTCCCAATTGGATTCAATACATTTCTCTTCAAGAAGCTCCTACAGCATTGTGGTTATTTGTTCCAACCTTTTCTTCCCTGTGAAGAAATGGTGAAATTATGCTCAGGATGGGATTCTTGTGTTGAAGAGGTTAGAAGTTAATGTAGGGAGAGGCAAAATCAAGCCATGGAGAAATACTTCAGGGGACAATCTGAGTATTGGTGGTTAGTGAGTAAAGAGCAAAAAAAGAATAAAGGTCTTGCATAAACTGGCTGAAGAGAAGTGAAAAGCTGCTCTGGAGGGAAAGGTGGAAATCTGAGAAAATAATAGTGGGGACAGTGGTATGGGAGGAGCTGGAGGGGAGCAGAGATGTGGATGGTGTGAAAAACATCTACAGGACTGTAAGGGAGGAAGAGGCTTCTTTAATTTGCAACAGTAACAGGAAACCACTGGAGAAATTCAGAGATTTTAGCTGCTCAATGTAGGGCAGAGTGAAGAGTCTAGAGGTCGGGAAGCTGGACAAATAAAAGCTGAACAGTCGAGATGGTGAACCAGTAACAAAGTGTTTTAGCAGTGAGCAAAGTGCAGGGCTTGGAGCTACTGGAGAGAAGAAACACAGGACATATGCAGAGACTCAATTCATTATCTAGTTCTGCAAATTGTTTGTAAAAACTGATATGGTAAACAAGTGTAAGTTTGCCTTTTAGCTTCAAGGCAAAGATTCTTCAGCAGGGTCCTCCTACTTTAAATAGTCAAAACAAGTTTTTCTCTGTTTTAATCAACACCACCGCCACTTTTAGATGAAATCCAGCAAATGTTCAGCAATGACACAAAAGGAGAACTGTCCCTGTTGTTTGCTTCTTCATGGCAGGGGTTGCTGCACAGGTCAGAAGTACGTGGCATGTCCAGAACTGGATTGATTTGCAAATGGTCAGCCTGGAAACTTGGCAGTGTTGCCGATTGTTTCGTTAAAACCAAGTGCAGAAACCAGCTCGTGTCCTTCCTCCTATTGGCCAGAGGAGCTGGGAGGTTTCCTGAAGGTGAAACACTTGAGCTTGGAGGGAGGAAAGGGCGCAAGCTGCTGCTGAATGTCACAACCTGGAAGCAATCGAGAATACTGGGGAGGGGGGGAAGTGCGTGTTGCAATAGCAGCCAGTTGCAACATCCCAGAAAATGCTTACACAGATGACTTTGGAGAGGAGGGAGATGTCATGGTTCAAATGGCAGTACATTCACTGCTATTCCCAGAAAAAGCAGAGGGGGCCATATGAAAAAAAATATATATCAGATAAATATACTTTGAAAGGTATCCTGAGTTCAGCAACTTCACGTAGCCCAGACAAAGAGTTCCTTCTGAATTCTGCATTGCTGAGAAAGACAGGCTCCTTGGAGCCCATGAGAAGGCACTGTCAGCAGGGCCTGCTGCAGCATTTCCATGGCTGGTGAAATGCAAAGACACGACTTCCCGAGGTTATTTTTGGGAACCCAGAATACTGTGGGGGTGTGACATGCCCTCCTGAAGCACTGAGCACCTCAGAGCCCTCACCGCCTTCAGTTGCTTAAACAGCAGCTATGAAGCACAAAGAGTATCCAAACCTTTAAAGTACAATAAACAGGGAAAATGTTTGACTTGTGTTTTTTCCTCCAGCTATGAGACCGTTTCTCAGAACTCCAGAATATTTTTGGTTAAGTTAGTTGAATACAATTTAAGCAAACCTGTTACTTCTCATCCTAACACTGCTTTTTGGACTATGGCTGGGTGTGATACAGTATAGGAGGGGAAAAGAAAGATTTTTTTTCTTTTTTTTTTTAGTTTATGCCTCCATTTTATTTCTATACATATTTCTGTAAACTGATTTTTTCCCTTATTATTGTTGTTCCTTCGGTAGAAAGTTAGTGAGAATCCAAAGCTTTTGGGAGAGTGCATGGATAAATTAGGGTGATCCCTAAATTTGTAGATTTTGAGATTTAGGCATGGTGCTTTAACCCAAAGGTCTCTGTCTCCATCTGTTGGAATGAGAAGGGCATAGCCCCAATGGCTGCTTGTCTGGGCTCCTCACATGGAAATTGTAATTTTATTTTACTCTATTCTTCCACTCTGTCCAGTTTAACCAACATTAGCAACAGCAGTGACTTGATGTTCTGCTTTGCCATGGAGGCAGAAAGCTTGTCTTCACTGGAAAATAACAGTGGTGGCAAGACCTCTTAAGGTGCTCACACACAGATCCTGCCTCCTTAAAGACAGGCTGAAGTACTTGGAAATACTTGGGATGTGAATTGCTTAGGATCCAGTTCCATCCGAGTGATCTCTGTCTGACTTCAGCAAGAAACAGACCTGAGCCTTAGAAATAGGAGAAGTTTCTATCCTACTTCACCCAGACCACACACTGTGTGTTGCTAGCAGGGGTTTGAGTGTGGGGAGGGCTGTGCAGCCTCCCAGGAGCTCTCCTCAGAAGCTGAATTGTTCTGAATTGTTCAGAATCTTCCTCCTCAAGAGACATTTCCCTCCCGGCTCCTAGAGCACATTCACTGGAGAGTTCTCCACCTCTGCCTGTGCTGGTGTGTCAGGAAGCGTGTCATGGACACCACAGGACTTAGCAGGGATTGGGCAACCCTGTGATTAGGACAAAATGTGTTTCTAAATGTTAAAAGAATATGTGATTGTATTTTTCTGCTCCTATGGCAAAGGGAGAATGCTGTCTGTAAATGCTGGGGCAAGTTCTTTTCTTCGAGTAGTACTGATAGAGTTACATCCATGTAAAAGGTCGAAAAAGTGAGAGAAGCTCTTTCAGTTTTCAGATATCCTTGTATTACATCCTGATACCCAAAATGGTCCAGCAGTAACAAGGATTTTAGTAAATGCCTGAAAGCAAACATGGGAACTACGTGGTCTTCAAGGTCCCTTCAAACCCAAACCATTCTGTGATTATTTGTTGAGGGATTGAAGGACAAGCTTTGACAGGTTCCTGAAATGCATATGAGCACCAACTAGGATTTCCAGCAGCACTCATCTTCTGAAGGAGCAATTCTCTCGGATGCTCTAAGGAGTTATGAGTCACCTCTCTGTCTTTATGTGCTTAAACACCCATAAAGATTATCCCTGTATTTGTTCACTAAGAAAATTTCAGCCTTGTAAAGATTTAATTAGGAAGCTACCTTGATACCAACTGTGTAGCTCATCTAAGATCTAGGAATCTCAGTTTAGTGGGCTAAAAACCCACCTTCTTCTTTTGTTATCTTTTTCTCAGTGTTTTTCTCCTGTAAGAGAACTTCCTGCTGCATGGCACAGATGTGCCTGTGGCTCCTGGCTGGTCAAGTGGCCATTCCCAAGGCTTAGGGAGCGAGGAGTGTTGCTCTGATCCCTGGTGCCTTATCTTGGACTTGCTCACTGGTGGGGACGAGTCTGTCCTTTGAAATGGTGAAAGTTTTCAGTACTGTCTGAAACAGTTGGACAGCACTTTCCATTTCTTTGTTGTATATGGTGTCTTACCCTATCTCAGCCCGAGTTTTAGAGTTCATCCAGCAGAATTTAGCTGGTTACTGACTTTTTTTTTGGCTTTTTCTGCACTTAAGAGTACATTCGACTCTGGAATGGACAGTGTTTCCTTTGAGGGGTGTTTGGAACTTCCTGGTTTAACAGGGTTTTAATGTAGTGCTCATTAGGTTAATTAACCCACTCAAAGCACATAAGTTTATGTCATTTCTAAAGGAGGCTTTATTTCTGTCAATAAACACAGTCCAGGCTATCAGACTTACTATCAGGTTTTTCAAGAATAGCACACCTAACTTAAATACAACGTTTTTTAAAAAAAAATCATCAACAAAAACGTCAATAAAGCCATCCCATCACTATCTGACACATTGAACAGGCAGTTGCAAGGCTGCCATTATCTGAGATGGCAGGTTTGAAACAGATCAAATTTTTCATGCACTGCAGGCAGCTGGACTAGCTGACATTGCCCCAGCTCTTCTTCAGAACAGAGAGTATTTTCTCTGGGCTGACTCTGTACTTGGTGGTATTTTTATTCCTCATATAGATTACAAAACAAAACAAAGCAGTTGTTGCTTAGCTACCCCTCTGGAGTGATGGTCTCTCACCATTTTGCAACTCTCTAATCTCAGTGTTGCATTTTTTGCTTGTTAGAATCTGTTTTTACTGGCTGGTGTTTCATACAGACACTTCTGGAACTTTTTCATCTGCCCGAGTGGGATGGCTGGGTACTGCTGTCTTAAAACTACAGAAAGGAGCCTGCCTGGGGAGTCTGGGAAAGGTCTCACAACAAGGAGAACCCCACAGTAGCACAAAACCGAGTTTGCTGTAGGTTCAGAGATGCTAATTCTGATGAAATCGCCCACTTGGGGTGAAAGGGTCTGTACTGCTTTGCCGTTACCACATGGCTCTGTGTTAAGAATAGATTCATTTTGGATGAGCACAAATGCCAGAAAGCAAAATATCTGACTCCCATCTTCTTCAAGACTTCCTGAGTGAGAAGCTGTAAATTGGCATTTTGGAGTCACGATACTAATTGGTGCAGAGCACAGCAAAATGGAGCGAGCTCAACTGTTTCTGCAGTCAGAAACGAATCTGAAAAAACCTCTAAATTATTTCTTTTGAAGGAAGCAAGACATGCCTAATGCTCACAGCTCTACCTTTACCATTTTGATGCAGCACTGGGGCATGAGGGAAGTAAAGAGGTTTGCTGCATGAGGAGTAAAATGTGGTTAAATACTGTGGATTGTGTTTGCACCGAAATGGGGAAAGTATTTGGCCAGGCAGTGTTAGATCTTGGTTACCTGCATGCAGAATCAGTCTGAGAGTACCTGTGTGCTTTGGCCAGTGAGCTGTCTCTCTTTGCCTTCTGCTTTTTCCCTTCCATGGCATCCCAAGCAGCAGTCAGCCATGCTTGCAGAAAGAGCCTGGCCTTAAATACAGCCCAATTCCCCTGCTAGCAAACAGATCTTGGCAAATTTCTGTCAACCCTGACAATGCTTAATTTACAGCCTTTAGCCACAATGCCACTTTCTGGCATTGTTAGAGAAATCAGAGTCTGTTCCCATAAAGCTTGTTACTTGACAGCATTTATGTTGCATGACTAATATGGCAATGGCAGCAATTTGCAATTAGCTGTGTCTCTCCTTGCCTCCCTGCCACATGCCCCAGAGCCTACGTGTCTGTCTAAGCCTGACCTGCTTCCCTTTACTGTTTTCTTCCTCTATAATGTATTTTTTCGAGCTCACAGAGGGAAATGTGTGACTTGGATAACTGAACAGATGAATGAAAGCTGCAGACTTTGTATCATCAGTTCGGATGTGGCTGTGCTGCACAGCCACTGTCCTCTCCAGGCTTGCTGATGTGTGATGAGCAGTGGGCTCAGAGCAGCTCTTGGGCTGCAGGTTACCCACCACCACCACCCTGCTGGGGCTGTGCTGGGAGCCTCAGGGAGAAGGCCACAGCCAAATACGTGAACACAGGAGCTGAAGAAACAACACATCCACGGAGCTGGCCCCTCCTGGGGAGGGCTGGGGCATTTTGGCAGGCTGTGCTGGGGACCTGGTGCTGCCAAACGCTGATTTGTGCTTGACAGAAGATGCCAAGCTCTAGTCTGGACACGAGTGCAAGCACCCTGCTCCCTGCCAGCGTGTGCAAGGTACCTGTCTTGTGGCTGCAGGGCATCCTCACCAGCTCCCAGGGGGGTGTGACATTACTGGAACCTCTTTGGACCCCATGTAATCTGTATATAATTGGGTTGATTCCCTCCAACTCCGCTTTCACACATCAAAAAAGACCTGGTGAGGCTGGGTGATCCAGCAGCTCTGTCTGGAAGGGATTGCTGAGTGGGCTCCAGGAGCAAGGGACCCCATGCCTCGCTGGAGGGAGAGGGATGGTGGTGGGTGAGTTGGTGCCTCCAATTCCTGCCCCTGCCCCTGGCAGGAGCAGCACCAACTCATCTCCCTTCCCCCAGCTGCAGCCGAGATCTCAGTGAATCAAAGCTATAGAGCAGAGTTGAGTCAGAGCCAAGGGAAGGCTCTGGCTCAAATCCACCAGCTAAAAATGAGCAAAGCTTTTGAGCCTGACTGGAATCTCTCAAAAACAAACAAACAAACAAAAATCCTTCCCCAAATCCTTGGTGTCTTTTTACTTGATTTTAGCTAAATCATTCATTGCATTTTCATCTGTTTCCCAGATCTTTCTCTTCTTTTTCTTCCTGCCTGGTTATATAAATGTATCCCCGTACAGATGTATATTTTAGATGTTTTCAGTCAGTGGTGGAAAGTGTTCCTTTTTGTGGTGTTTTCACTGAGACAATCAGGGGCAAAGTTCTTGTGGCAGTGCCAGGTCTAATACCACAGGAAGAGCTGTGTCCGCTGGAAACACCACAGAGTACAGAACCCACAGGATTTGCTGAAAACACAAGATGGTTTTGAAAGCATGTCAAATACTGCAAAGTCAGCTCAGATTATTATTTTGTCTCAAATTGTTTATTTTGTCTTTGTTTTGTTGTTTAAAAGGGTGCTGGGGAACATGACTTACCTCAAATCTAGTTTTGCCAGTGCCCTTCCAGTTACAAGTGCTGCTGTAAAGTAGTGGAAATGCCACAACTGCATCATTTGCAGTCCTTTAGAGATACCCATTTCAGTTAACAGCCAGGGAGCTGCTCTACCTGGAGGTTTTGTTGACAACAGTGTCTTTTGGGTTTTGCAGTCTTTATACTGCAGCAGCATTCAGAAATGCAGCTGTGGCCCTGATTTCTGCAGATTCGTGTCTCTGAATGAATCCTGCTGAGATAAAGTGTGCTACTTGTGCACAAGTGCTCACATGAGCAAGGGTCCCAATTTGTGAAAAAACATATGAGTGAATAACATTATGGAGAGGGAGGTGAGGAGTAAATCTCTGCCATTAAAATGAAGGCAGATCCACCCAGGCATTGGCACAGAATGGGAACATTTTTAATTTTCCCCTTCCACTTCGACAAGTAGCTTAGGGAACACTAATTTGATCTTTTTATTAATCAGGGCTATTCAAGACCAGAGGCAAACTATTGAATAAATTGTTTCTTCCTAAAATTCTATATCACAAGAAGAGATTTTAGAAATGAAGACTCTGGAATGGGCAGGAAAGCAAGTGTTGAGTGGTGAGGTTTGGAAATAAGTCCTCGTGTTTATGGAACAGCTTTCTTTTGGAGGAAGAAGAGCCAAGGCTGTGTATTAATAAGTGAACGTTTTCCCAGTGACAGTGAGTTGATGGTGGTTGTTGAGCAGAGGATTACAGGTGGCCCCTGGGGTGAGCAGCAGAGCACTGCACCAGTGGGTTGTGAATGGTGCAAAACCTGGGCTCTGCATCTTCTCTGGGGACCATTCTTGTTATTGCTGCACGAGCCCTGTACTCTTCGACACTCATCTCGAGGAGGCAGCTTCAGCTGCTTAGTCTTAGATGTCAGCTTAAAAGTTTCTACTGCTCTCACCTGTGCTGCATTTTACTGTTGCTTAATTATTTTGCATCTTAGCTTTGTCCTTTTTTCACCTGTGCTTCAGGTTTTGTGTGCAGGAAAGGACTATTGGAGCTGGTCTGCATGCTCCAATCTTGTAGGAGCCTCCAAAGGCTCCTTTTGGAGCATGGAACAATTCCTTTTTCAAGGTCTAATACCGTGCTTTAAGGATCTGTTGTCCTCCTTGATTAAAAACTGAAAAAGGAGGACAATTTTACACAGTTTATTGTACACTACTTCAAAGACATTGTCTGCCTGAGGGAAGGGAGAACTTGGTAGCCTCGTGGAAAAAGCCACAGTCAGTGTATAAACACTGTGGAAGCCAGAAGACTCTCAGAGAAATCTGAGTGGAGCTCCCTGACTGGGCTATTTGTGCAGAGCTGTAATCCATTTCCTCTTTGTCTTTACTGTGTCAGCGTGGTCCAGACAGGAATTCAGGGTGCCAGTGGCTCTCTGGAGCTTTTGATGGATCCCTGACTCTCCCCAGTAATTATCCCAAGTGAATGTGAAGTCACATCCGCACAGCAGGGCATTATCCTCTGGTGGGAACTGAAACAGAAATCAGCCTATTTTTGAGGGCTCTTGCCATGATGTTGGCTGTTCCTGGGGTCCAAGGTGGCTGAGGTCTGTCCTCTTAGTGTTGCTCCAGATGAGCTTCCCTATTCTGTTCATGGAAGGACAACTGCAGCACAGAGGGGCAGGGCTGCTCTTACCAAGCATATCTGCCACTTTAATGCTTATTGGGCCTTGAGGGAAAAGAGTCTTTCTGTCTCTGTAGTGTTGTCTTAAAATCCTGTCTGGCTGCTGTGCATTTCCTCGATCCTTTCTTTCCCATAATCACCAATTAGCAAGATGTGTGTGTACATGCAGATTCCTCCTTCCTAATTAGCCAATTCCTAAAGCCTCGTGGATTCGCTGTCATAAATGAGTTTTTATGTGACCTCTCCCTCCTCAGGTGCCTCCTCTGTCCAAGTGACACAGCGCAGTCAGCTCCAGACAAAAGCCCCCAGACAATTCTGCTCCTAAAAACGCCCTTATTACAGGTTTGAAGTTGACACGTGCCAGCCATGAGCAAAGCCCTCATCTTTTCCCAGCCTGCAGTAAATGTGATGCTCCTCGTTCAAGCCAGCTCAGTCCACCCCTCTGGGAGCCTGGGAAAACAGGGCCTTGCAGGGAGCCCCAGAGGTCAGCAAAACAGGCACTGTCAGACAAATTAAATATCATCAGAAGGTTGCTGAATCTCTATGGTTTAGCAACAAATCATATATAGTAGTCAGCAGGAATGTGAATATGTGGTGTAAATGGAGCATTCTCTGTCCTGTTAGCTTCAGGTCCCTTAGCTATTTAGTTATTTATTGCTTTATAGAGTTTTCTAAATAAATCCACCCAGATGAGACAAAGGTACTAAATCAAAATTAAGCCAGCACACAGCCATGTACAGGAGTCACAGACAGCACACACAACCCCAGCAGGCCAGCTCTCATCTTGGTCTGCATGTTGTTTATATGCTACATGCCATTTTCTGCCAAAGTAAAGATTCCTATCGTCATGGTGGCTTTCTTTGATGTCCAGCAGGGCAGATGCCTTGTACACATGGAGGAAACTGAAAAAGTCTTTGTTCTGCCCTATCCAAAGGTCATGTTTCCCAGGGGGAGACTTCTTCAGAGTCAAATCTTTCAGGATTTTTAGTGTTGTCTGGGAATAAGTAAAAAATACTTTTCTACAAATCCAGCCTTCCTCTTGATAACGAGTTGTGGGGTATTCATGGAGGGAGGCTTCAGTTTTGAGCTTCAAGAGGGCACAAATATGATGGTCTTTTATAGCTTAAAGGCATCACAGTCCACTGCAGCTACTGATGTGGGGACTGTGAGTGTTAAACTGGTCTGTGCATGCAACTAACCCAGCACTGGGGCTGCTGCCAGGGATGGGCTTTGTGTGCAGTCAGGGACAGGGATTAGGAGCTGCAGGGCAGCTGTGCTGGAGGGGTGACAGTCTGACATGTCTGCCAGCATCACCAGCTGTGGGTCAGGGAGTGCAGGCTCTGCTGGAAAGGGAGGGAAATCCCAAATTCATCTGCCTGTGGTAGAGCCTCTTTCCTGGGCTCTGCCCAGAGCAGCAGAAATTCCCCGTAAAGGAAAAGGGTGTGACTGAGGATGATCCCTGGCTGTAGTGATGGAGCTGGGAAGCAAAGGCATTCAAAATGTTAAAACAGTGAAATGCAGCAGGTTTATGTGAGAGCAGCTGATTCCCTGCTGCACTGCTGGGTGGGGACGGGGGTGGCCCCAGGACAGGCTTGCAGCTCTCTGCCACTGGCTGCTGAGGCTGTTACTGGTCTGGCTGGGCCCTCCATCCATCTCTGGTTAATGGAAACAAGAGGGCAAAGGGATGCTTGGGAAGGGGAGCAAATAAATAGGACTGAAAGAGGGAGGTAGTGAGAGTGAGGCAGGGAAAAAAGAAAAGAGAAAAACCACGGCAACATGAGGTAGGGAGGAGAGAAAAGGCGGACAGTGAGGAAAAAGGTAAACAAAAGTATGGCAAACAGTGAGCAGGAGGAATCTTAGCTTCCCTGGCTGCCCTGACCCTGCTGACCCAGCT
Organism: Aleadryas rufinucha; assembly: GCA_013397815.1. Classification (NCBI taxonomy): domain Eukaryota; kingdom Metazoa; phylum Chordata; class Aves; order Passeriformes; genus Aleadryas; species Aleadryas rufinucha. Next base: position 53,873 of record VZTH01016851.1, read on the forward strand.
CTCCTGGAGCATCTCCTCCTCACCTCCCCATGAACTGTCCTGCCCCAGGGCACAGTGCCCAAGTGTTCCATGTTCTACAGCAGAGCCTGACCATCACCTACCTTGCAGAGGGGCAAGGTCTGCAGGAGCAGGGCAAACAGCCCTGCAGGTCTGCCTCTCCTGCTGCACTCTGACAGGACTGATCCTTCACAGCATCAGTGCCTTCTGTTTCATACCCGGGTCTCCTTAGGAAGACAACAAGTCATCTCCTCCAAGGGAAGTTTAGGTTTGTGTTTTTGTTATTTCCCGGTGTGATCAGTGCAAGCTGAGCTGATGCAGCGCAGGCAGAGGGAGGGGAAGGGAGACATCCGTGCTAGCAGATGCACTGTTTCACACTGAGGCACCTCTGGCCGTGCTAAGACAAGGTGAGAACGTGTTCAAAGACCGTGTTTCTCAGTATGATAAACACAGTTTGCAGCACTGAAGGATTTTGCAAGTCACTCCAAGGTCCATGAATGTTTGAGCTCCTGCCTGGAAGTAGTGTCAGACTCCTCCTGTTGTTGCCCTGGCCTGGCAGCGTGGACTTGGCTTTGGTTGTGACTGGGTTAGAAAGGAGCCAGTCCAAAACTCCCCCCTACCCCCAGCTGTTTGTGATTCATTACTTATTGCTTTCCTGTTCTTGGCAGAGCTCACTGAGCGATGGATCTTACTGCCTAGTCTCAGAGCTGGGCCCTGTGTCTTGTGACTGTCTCCTTCCTGTTCTGCTTGTCTCCTCCTTTTTTTGCTGTGAATTTACGACCACATGCACGAGGATAACTGCAGCTGCTGGTGGGGAAGGTGTACGTTGCTGTGTGCTTGCATTCACACGGAGAGCCATGTGCCAATTAAATATACCAACGTGTTAAGAAAAATGTCTTTCAAATTAAAATTCAGTAGCAAACTCCCCCTTAATTACCACTCATTAAAAATAATGTAACAGTCAGTTAAAAGCTTTGCCAAACAATAACAATAATCTTGTAAAACCCCATCATGGTGTTTGAGCAATAGTTTGCCAAAGATCATTAACTGGGTACGTGTGAATTTTTATCTCCTTCTCTAATTTAGTTTTCAGCCTTTAACTGGAAAACCTGTTTTCTCTGCTGAAGGGGGACTGTGCCATGTGGATGACATGCTGCTTGAGGCTGGGAAGAAATATTTCTGTGGTGCAGTAGGACAGGAGAGGCTGAGGCTGGCCAGGCAGACTGACTTTCAGGGAAGTCACTGGACTGCAGCAGTGCCTGTGCTCATGCCGGAAAGGCGCTTTGCTCTTCTGCCAGATGGGAAGTTATGACCCGGTGACAGGAGCTGGTCGGCAATCACTTTTCAAAGAACAAAAGAATGAGTAACCGGGAAATGTTGAGGTGGATTGAAGAGCTTAAGGGCAGGAGTTCCCATCTGTGTAGCTGGAGACACTCATCTGTCCAGAGCAAGGGCAGAAAGGAGGTGCTGGGGGTCCTGTGGAGTGGGGTCTGGTGCTGCTCAGCCGTGGGGCTGAGAGTGGCCCACAGGGACACCGTGGCAGATGACAGGTCCCATGGAGATGAGTGCTGCTTCAGTCTTGAAGCATCCACAGCCAGAAAATGAGCATGAGGAAGAAAAAGTCTCTTAACTGGGCATGACTTAAGTGATGCAAATGCCACGGGGATCCCCCTTTAGCCTTGGCTGACAGGTGAAGGAGAATGTTTCTACTGCTTATAGTACTGACATCTTTGTTCCACGGTGAAATGAGACATAGGTAGTTTTGTGCTGTGAGCAAATGTAAGCTTTTGATGTGGTAACGCTGTTTGATAAGGTTAATATGATAATATCAGTGTACTTACAAAAAAGGCTTAGTATTGGTGAACAGTCTTGCCAAATGGTCTTATCTGCTGTATGGTCCAGACACTGAACTGTGTGGAAAAAATACCCCATAAGAACCTAAAAGTGAACAGAGAGGTTTTGTAACTACATCTTTTGAAGACCTTAAATATCCACATCCCTGAATAGACTTTTATGAACAAAAAGTTGCTGAGGTTTTCACACTGGGAGTCCTTGAAAGTCAGTTTCTTTCCTGCTTCACTGCCAAAGCCCAGCCCAGCTTCTTCAAAAGCTGATAAAATTGCAAATGCCTGAAATGGGAAGGAGAGCAGCAATACCTCATGCAGCTGATGCATTCACAGTGGGACACTGTAACAAAGAGGTAACAAGCAGATTACTATATATGATCTCAGCTGAAAGTAAATTACTACAATTTTCAAAACTAAGTGTTGATGGAAGAGCTTTTCAACCTGCAGTTAGGCAGTTTGAATGAAATGTGAAGAGGAAATAAGAGAAGACTTTCATGTGGCATTAACTCCAAGGGTGGATGATGTGATTTTGAAGAGGGGCTTAAAGATGAATTGTTTTTTTTTAACCTAGAAATACTTTAAGGTTTATATAGATGCTGAGTTATCCCATTCTCACTGAGCTGCACCAGGGGCTGTCTATGCTTCAGCTTTGAAATGTCATTTGGGTGCCTTTCAATGAATTTGGAAGCTGACTTTGAACTGGGCTTTACAGAACTTGTAAACAGAAAAAATTAAAGCTTTTTGTTCTGAGGATTGATGCTAAATTCTTTGCTTTTTTAAAGGTAATTAAGACAAATTTTGTTTGTAGTCATTGTAGTGTTAAGGAGAGTTAGCTGAGTTGAACAGATGTAAAGTAAGGCAGCCTCTCCTGTGGAAAGGGAACTTGAGGTCTCTGAATTTTGCTTTACTTTGCCAGAACAGATCTAACAGACTAACTGTGTGTGGAGCAGCCAAAGTGAGGATCAAACTGCCTGGCCAGGTAAGAAAACAAACTGAATTTGCAGCCCTTTTGAGTGTCAGCTGTAGGAGTGTCACCTGAGGTTCTCAAAATGGAAAGCACCCGGAACTGGAAGTCATTTCTCAAGTTTTGTCTTAATGTTTGACTCAGCCCCATTCCCCCTTCAGTACCTTTGGGCATTCTGTTTGGAGCAGGAATGAATAATCCCTTGCAGCATGCTGTAAATGTACTTCTTGAAGGGAGTTCAGCTTTTCTCTATGCTGTGTGTGGTGCCTCTGGGACTTCCCCTCCCAACTGGCTGAAAAACCTTCTCTATTTCCTTTTTCTTTACAATTCAAGCAACTCTCTTGTAGGTTCCAGGAGTAGCTACCTGTTGAGGTAATGACAGTAATGAAGGATTTTAGCCCAGGCCAGAGGGCTATACAAGCTGTTGTATGATGCACTCACAGTCACGGGGCTGTGCAGCTGCCAGCTCCTCTTCTCTGGGTTGGGTGAGCTCTGTGTGCTGCTGAGCAGTTGCTTTCCTTCAAAACCCTAAAATCACGTGCTGACTAGAGAGATTACTTTTCAGTCAGGGCATGGTTGTAATTATGTTTAATGTATTAAAGGCGTAAAGAGCCAGAGTCAGTAATTTTTATGACCTGTTTAATGACAACCATAAAACCAAGAAGATTTGGTTCCCCAATCACTTTTGTGCTCTTTTGCTTTGGAGTTGGGGATGGAAGATTTAAAAGTTGAATTTCAAACAGAACACATTTGGGGTTTTGATGTAGTGACTTACTCTGTTTCTGCTTAATGCATTTTCTTGGACTTAAAAACCTTTTTTCATACAACTTGTTCACTATTTCACTGGCCACTGTAGAAGTGGATTAAGCCCACAACAAGCACACAGAGGCAAAAGGTCTTTGGACAAAGGCTTTTGGCCTTTTCTGTGTTCTGGGACATATGCAGTTACTGGAGTAGGAGGATGACCTGGGTCACAAAGGTCAGTCCTCTGCTATTATGGGCAGCCACAGCATTAAATGTCTTTCATAAATGCATCCTGTACTGTCTCAAAACTAATTACTTTCCAGCCTTTCCCCGTTTCTGTTAGAAGGCTGTTCTTTCTGAGGGTTTCTAATCCCAGGGCTGTTGGATGTACTGGTGATAGAAATGAACACAAACAGTGGAGTTGGTGGGACTGCAGAGCTGAAAAGGCACTTGAGGCTTTCCTGTTGCAAGAGCGGTGGTACAGGTTGTTATAAGGAGCAAATTCAGCAGAGACTGACCTGTTTCAGATGTCCTCATCTAAGACTGTGATTCTTAAGCCTCTTGGTCCTGCTGTACCTTGACTGATCTTCCTGGGCTGCCACTCAGTGCACATGGCACACGACTGACAGCCTTCTGGACCAGCAGGGAAGATCATGTGGGAGATACCAGGACATCTCAGATGGGGCAAAACACCTGTGTTTAGATGAAAATGTCTGTGGGTCTTGAAAGTTCTCTTTCTGGGCATCTTTGTTAGTGTACCAGCATTGTGATGCACTTAATTATAAGTACAAAGACTAACAGTAAATCTCTTTTGAGACTTGTAGTAAAGGGAAAACCAGGGAGAGCAGGTTGAAAACTAAACCAAACTGAACAGGACTTGCCCACGTGCCCTTTATACAACAGCCTCTCTCCATGCTCTCCCTGAAGTATTTAGCAGATCACCATTAATAGATTTTTCTAAGTCTGTGTTGTCTGTTGTGAAGTTTTGATTGTGAAAGTCTTGCATCTCACGCAGTGAGGCTGTTCATGTAGAAAAAGGACACTGGTATAAGGGAGAATTGAGGGCTGTTTCTTGCAGGCTGCAGGGTCATTGGGCTAGAGGCCAAATTTCTGACATTTGCATGTAGTATCAACACTTAATTAATGTGTTACAGCAATGATGAATACTCATGACCATCTCATTCAAGTGTTCCTCCTTGTATCACATTCCCTGTTAGATTTTAATAAAGAAAAGTTTTCTTTAGACACTGTTTTCTTTAGACGCTGTTTTCTTTAGACACTGTCAGTTACCAGTGCTTGATAAAAAACCATCCAGCATTAATGTGTTGCAGGTTTTGTGCCTCACCTTCTCCCCTCGAGATGAGCCATTGTTTAACTGAGCAGCTTTCACGTCTGCAGGCTCCATTGATTTATTTCATGCAAGCCCTTTGTAGCTGTGGTGTTACTGTGGCAATAAGAAAACATAAACAGAATAAATGAGTAATGGCGATAAGGAATTGTTAGCTGGCAGCAGAGATGATACATTTTGACCCCTTGTGAGATTTCTTTGTTGTCTGAGGACAAGCAACAAAGGAAAGGGATGGATTTCATCTGTCACAGGGACAGCATCCAGGTGGAGAATATGCTGAATTGAGAAGGGGAGCATTAGACCAGGACAGCCTTAGACCTTTGGTACCTGTGACAAAGCTCTGGGGCCCAGAAAGGTGTCCAGAAATGTTGGAATGAAGACACAGAATTAGCTGCTCTTATTCTGGCCTGGAATGTGAGCTATTCTGGCTGTTGGGGATGAGTAGAATGCACCTCAGAAGCAGCAGTATGTTTAATTAAGGCAAAATAATAATTTGACAGAGTTCAATAAATTCAATGGTATTTGATAAAATTTAACAGGGGTTTGCTACGGGTCAGTAAATTTGATGGCAAGGTTCACCTTATGCATGGTGAAACATACAAAGGCAAATTGGATTAGAATCTGGTTGGTATGATTCACACAGAGACCACAGACCTTCCTGTTGAGTCATGAGGTTCAGAGTGGACCCCCTTGCTTTCTGAGCTCCTTATGGAGCCTTGGTGCAGCTGGGCCAATCTTAGTCCCAGACTTGGACAACAGTGTAAGTCTAATGAAATGATCTCTGTGAAGTTCATGCTAATTAATACTGAGTGGGTACATAGATTAATAATGTTTCATTGGTGTTAATTCAGTGTGCTATCAGTCACTAATGAGGGGATCTCTCTGCCTTGGGTAGGGAAGGTTCTCAGTCTCAGGTAAGGAATCTCAGACCTGGAGAGGCATCCCTGCACAAGGGGAGAGTCATGGATGCTGCAATTCAGCTGCAGCTGAGGGAGAGCTCAGATTTGGCTGACCCTGATGGTAATATTTACACAGTGGAGTAGCTGGCTGTTGGTCAATAGTATGGACAGGATACGTGGTTTTGGTTCAGCTCTGATGTCATATTCTGTACTTTGGTTATCTTGCATTTTTGGGCTTTGAGACCACCTTTCAGAGTATGTTTCTGGGGCATCTTCATTCCCCTGTGCATGAGCCAGGATTCCCAGCCCCACACAGGGCTTGTTGCACCTTCATGAACACGAACCAAGTACGTCCCGTGGTCAGGCGTGTGTTACCCTGCCCCGCAGCTCTGCTTCTGTAGGAATTAATTGTCATCTCTAAAGTCTTGGTTGGATTGAACTCCTCACATTTTTTCACCTCCTGAGAGATGCCAGCTCTCAGCAGCTCCTCCCTGCTCAGCAGGAGGAAGGGCAGTGCCAGTGCTGGAGGATGGGATGTGGCATGGGGCCTCTGGGATCTCACCCGTCCCCAGGGACCCCGCTGGGCGAGGGCTTTGCAGCACAGGCTTTGCCACGGGTTAGCACGGTCCTAACCCAGTGAGCTGCAACCTGCTGCTCTGGGGGCACTCCAGAAAATGTAATTGCTAAGTCATGTGTAGAGTTTGTAAGGAAAAAAATAACAGTTCTCTCACACAGAGTACTGGGAGTTATGTTCAAAGCACGACCCCTTGCAGATGTGGATCTCTGCAGCTCCCTGGAGCCTGCTGCAGTGGCAGCTGCTGATGCTTGCCTGCATCCCTCAATTTGCTAACTCCTCATTCATATCTGTTAGAAATGCTGCACGGAGTGTAGAGGGATGTGTTAAGGATTTCTACTGCAGCTGCACTCAGAATTAATCTTTCGAGTTGGTTTCAAGTTTGGATTAGGTTTGCCAACACTTTTATTTTGCCCAGACTTTTCAAGGAGCAAGGTGCTGCACAGCAGGAGCTAAAGTACCAAAAACTTATCATCCATGTTAAAATTGATTTGGAATCTAGGGATTAATAATTGCAAAAGCAGTGAAATAATGATGAGTGACTTTACAGCTTTCCAGTGTAAACAGATAACAAGACGGATGCTGAGCCTGTGTGTTGCCATTGTTGCCTTTTTTATTTTTAAAGACTGTTAATTTCAATATTATCTTTTAGGGAGTCTTGAGATTTATAGTACATGTAGACAGCTGTTGGCCATGAAATATAGTTGCAGCTGTGAAAAGTGCAACTTCCAAAATAATAGTCAAAAGGTCAGACCCTCACCTGGGGGCATCTTTGCTCCTACCAGTACTCATATTCATTAATGTAATGTTCTGATGCCCCTTAATAAGGCCTCTTGGTGATGGTAACAGCAATTAACTGTTGGTGAATTAAAAGCACTTTTGCCTCAGAAGACATGAAGTCAACAAGAAATGCAAGGCTCAAGACCAGAAGTACTGGAGGTGTTTTTCTTAGCATGAAAGTTGAAATTCTTGGTGTTCGTTAGCCTGAATTTTATGCTTGGCATATGCAGTATAAGGCATGAGATTGCAATGAAATAAATGAATTTATTGTTTCTGAACACTCAAAGCCTATCTGTATGGTATAAAACATAGTTTTCTGCTGGGACAGCTCAGAGGCAGGACTGGGAGAGCTGTGCCTGTGTAGGCCAGGACTACATTTACCTGTTGGTTTCTGGTGCATCTGTTGAAACAGGTCCCCTGTAACTCTCAGGGAAGCTGTGCTCCAGTGATAGCACCTTCCAGAAGCTGGGATATATGAAAGTGGGAAGCTTTGGAAATATACAATAATGGCAGTTCCCTGGTAATTTGCAACAGCTGGTTAATGTATAGAGAGTCAGAGAACAAAGAAATGGAATACAGATTTATCAGTATCAAATAGATTTATAGATATAAACATATTTATAGATTTATTTCCTAATCTCATTGGAATACTTACTCCATTCTCCTTGGCTTAGCTGCAAGAAAGTCAATGTATTGCTTGCCCGCTAAAGTTAAAATCACAGCTTCCTAGTAAATAGAAATTATTCTATTTTCCGTGCAGTTCAAAGCTAACCTGGTAATGTGCAATAGATGCACACAGCTTTTAAAAGCTTCAGTGGATCATAGGCATGATTTCATATTTAAGCAGTGTTGTACTGTCTGACCATCCCCTTAGAGCAAGCCAAGACAAAATAAACATTTTTTTCCATTTTAAGCAGTTACTAGGCATTACACAACTATTTCCTTTATATTTTCTAGTTTGCCAGAACCTCATTGAAATTAAGTATGGTATGTGTGGCTAGTCTGTTGTTTTCCAAAAAGCTTTTCTCTATCTGTTTATAAATCTACAAAAACTTCATTTATGAGTTTGTATGCTCTGGGGGTATCAGTTAAGCACTAACTGAGGTTTGTATTTTGTTCTGAGATATCTGTGAGAAGTGTAATCACACAGCTACATCCTGCTAGGATTTCTAGTGTCTTTACCAGAGTACATCGTTAATCCCAGCTCTTGTAATAAACAGTGGAATTCTCTCTTTGGGGACTGACAAAATCAGTCCAAGTGCAATCCTGAGAGCAGGATGTAATTCCTACAGTGTCTAGGTTGTCTGATTGAAAATGAATGTGCATTATAAACTTTCTGCTGTACACCACCAAGCTGTGTTTCAGCAAGCACTTTAAGCACAAGCTTAACTTAAAATTCCCTTGATTGCAGTGAGATACGTTTGTGTGCTGGACAGGCAGAGCCTGGGTTTTCAACAAAACAGATCCCATGGAAGTCAGTGTCTGTGCTCTCCCATGGCATTTCCTCTAAACTGGGATTTAGCTGGTGAGGATTGTCAGATACACCTTCTGTGTCCTGTTTATCTGTGTGTGCCTGCACCCCTCTGCAATCCCTCCTCTAAGTTCTGCTCAAAATAGTTTGGACTGTTGCTCAGAAGTTGTAGCTTATGCAGCCACCATAACAGTGTTTACAACCTTTCTTTGTGGCTTTAAAAATGCTTTAAAATGCTTTGACTTAAAGGAAAATAAGTCCTTTACCTTCATGAACTCACCAGCCTTCAAATCTGAGGAGGGAATAGTAAGTGTTTCAGAACAGTGAGCTTCAAATTACTTAAAAGAATGATTTCCAGTGCATAAAAGAGCCCAGTGTCTGTCACAGACCTATATTCACCCTAAGTAAAAACATAAAAAGAACGTATTTGTGAGATATTGGTTCTTCTGTAATATTCTAAGGGATCACTGCTATTTTTAATAGATCATACCCTCAGGGTTTTTTTCATCAGCCCATCTTGAAAGCTTCCAGTTACTGTGTTCTGAGGCTATTTCTTGGGAGTTAATTAATTGGCTCTAATGTCTCTTCACACCAAATGCCCTAGACCTTGTCTCCTTCTTAAATTTACATTTTTAATGTAGCATTTGATCGAGTTTTTAAATTTTCCATGTAGAAATGATTGCTTTTTCCTAGAAAGTAATTTTCATTGCTTTCAAGGAGAAGAAATGCTTCATTCAAAATTATACATGGTGACACAAAGGGCTTTTACATATCAAAGACATTAAAGAACATCTGAATTCTCTTTTTTAAACATTAACTTCATTTTTCACATACACTCATTTCCCTTGGTATGTTATTGTGGGTGTCCCACTGAAGCTGAAGGGGCAGATCCTCCCAAATCCCACTCCACTGCCAGCAGGTAGCCAGTTCCTTGAGTTCTCCTGTCTCCTCCTTTGGATCTGAAACACAGGATCCTGCGTTCCTCCATGAGTTAGAGAGGTGATGAGGATTTCCAGCTTTTTCGTGCTGGCATCTTGGCTGTGTGACTGTGACACAGTAGAAGTTCATTTTCCTCTCTTGCTCCCATTCATGTACATAGAGGTGAACTCCCTAACTCCAGGAAATAGCCACAGTCCCATCAAGAAGAGCACTCATGGCCAAAAAAAATACTCCAGCTTTTTACCTTAAAAGGTACCAGTGTCCTTAAAACCATCAGTTTTTCTGCACCTGCCTGTTTTCCTTCTTCTGCTCTTCAGCTGGGTAGGGAAGTGGGGATCCTTGGGGTGTCTGTGCATCAAGGAACTGAGTGCTGAAAATGCTGTGTTCGGGACGCTGCTTCTGTTGTGTTCAGGGAAAGAGAAGTGGCTGCTGAATATCAGTTTTGGAACAAGAATTACCTTATCAAGGATCACATAAGAAATGTCCTGGACCCATAAATCAAATGATGATTTTTTTGTGCGTGTGATCCTTTAGGTATACCAGCATGATGACTTTATTTATGGCCCTTTTTTATGCTTATGAAGGAGGCTTAGGTTCACTGTTCATTCATGATTTTCCTTTTTAAGTTCAGTTGTTGTGTTTCTCTTGCAGTCTGGAGTCTTTTCCCCCTGAGCAGACAGGTTTCTTTATCCCCACCTTTAAATGACGTAACGTCATGTTCTTGCAAGTCATTCAGTGTGTTCATGTGGCCAGAAACATAGATTTTTTTGTTCCAACTCATCTGAGATGCTGAAGAATTTTTAAGTATACATTCCTAGTGTATGACCTCTTTGGCTGTATGGTGATTATTAATATTACAGAAGCAGCTAAGAGGAAATTACATCACTAGATAAGATGAGCTGTGCAATAGCAGAAGCTTTATTCACGCTGAATACACTATTCATTTGCACAGAAAGATCATTTCTCAATTCAAAGAGGAATATTCTAATTTAAGTCTTAACTTCAGCCATATGTCAAAATCTCTATAGAAACAAAGCTTACCACTGTGCAGTGATCCTGTCAGAAACACATTCCCCTTTGTGGATGGGCACATGGTAGGTGCATCAAACCCTTGGAGCTCTTGTTTTTTCCTGACAAGCATTCTTTTTATTTCAGAACATATTTCAGTTTAGTCCATTTGCTAATTTAATGTAAAGTGACCCGAAATAGGTGTAAAATTGACCATAGTGGTCTTCAGGTTCACTCCCCTCTAAGCCTAGGCTGGGTTTTTATTACTCATTTAATCTTATTAAAAGGTGCTTTTACATTACACTGAAGCAGTAAAATTTCAAAATACACCTCCATGAAATGAAATCATGTGTAGAAATTTAATTGAACATGGGTGATAATGACAGATCCCAGGCACAGAAAGTCAAAAGGAGTTCTCTGCTTAGGTACACAGGAAGAAGCAGGGAACAGTGGCCTGGATGCTGAATCAATCTTAGCAGTATGGCATTGTGGAGATAACTGGAAAACATTTAGTGTTTTGTGGCATACCTGGTAGTGTGGGACCTCAGACTATTCAAAGGGGGAGGGAATTCCTGTAGAAATTGCTGTCCTTTCTGCCAGATCCTATAGAGAAGAGATAATAACTAACCCCCATCCTGAGAGAGCTCAGCACAGCCACCCACCCTTCCTATGCTGTGCTTGCTGTTCTGTTCCCCCACACAATGGGATTCCATGGTTTCCTCTGTGTTTAAAACCACATGCTGCCTGCCTTTGGTCACCTCTAGTGGTTTAAATCAGAACCTCACAATGGAAGGCCCTAAATAAGTGGGCCATGTGGATGACAGGCTTGTTCAGTCGTGTGTCTCCACTCGGGCCGTGTCACAGCACTGTCACCGCCGTTCCTGCAGGACAGAGCAGGGGCTTTTTCCCCAGCCATGCATTAACCATAAGCCTCAGTGCAATGAAATATTGGAAGGGGAGTTGTAAATAATGATTTCATCCTGAAGCCATGTGGGGTTTGCAGAAAACCTGTCTTCTGACAGGACTGGCTGCTTGACATTGTTGGCACAGCCAGGTGAATATCGTTCTCTGATAAACACTTTGGAGTTCCTCCAGGTTGATTTGCTTATTCTTGGAAGTTTTTGCTAGTGATGTATATGCTTCTAATTTCACCATGTAAGCGAAGATAGAAGAGGATTGGGAATGATTAGCTTCAGAGGGGAGTTTGTTTCCTAAGCCCTTAATTCCTACATTCAGACCGAGGAGTCAGGGAGGAATGACAGAACTGGTGCAAACTCATACTCTGCTGAAAGAACAAATTAATTGAAGCCAGGAAGATTCTGATGTAGGTAGAGTGATGAGTGAAAAGCAGTTTTGTTTTGTTTATAGACCTGCTGGGTTTTATTGGCATTTGTTGCTCTTTGGGTTCATGTATTTATTTATTTTTGCCTAGCCATTTGTTGGCCTGCAGCTGCTTGCCAGGATTTGGGAAGAACAAAGTTTGCTCAAACCACTGGTTATATTGCAGATAGATTTGATTTGGTGTGTTTGCCTTGTCATTTGAGTGCAGTGTTGACATGGTTATTGGTGTGTCTTCCTCCCCAGGATTACGTAGTACATTTTTTGTCTCCAAAGAGAGGAGAATTTGGCAAGGAGAGAGCCAAGAAGCATCTGGCTCTTTCCTGTTGTTCTCTCTCTCTGTTACTGGGAGTAGGGCAGTCTTACAGACAGCTCTAAATTTAGCTGCTAATTTTCATCCTAGGAGTCAGTTCTGCTTAGATTTTGGCTAGAGGGGATACCTGGGTGAGATGAGAGTCCTGGGTTTGGCACCTACTGAATTGCATCCCCCTGGGGAACATCCCTGTGTATTTTCTGTAAGGTCCCCACACATTCCCAGGTCATAAAGCCCCAGCTAAGTCCCAGTCTGATTTGTTTGTCCACAGTTTAAGAACCAACTTGTTCAGAATGGGACTTAATTCTCTACATCCCTTTGAAAACAACAGTACAAAAAGCAAAATTACATGCCTTGGTGGTCTCTTTACACACAGATGTGTAGGCAAGAGAGTTTTTCCAGGGGTTACCATCTTTCTCGACACAGTTGATTGGAATTCATTAGTGAAGCTCCATGTTTGTGGTCACTGGTCAAATATTACTTCTTGCAGTTGAGAGACCTTTAAACTGGACAGAGATGGGCAGAATGGCATTCTGTGGGAGAAAACATATCCTCCCTTCCATTTCCTTCCTACCTGCTGTAACCTGGCTTTGAGTCACTGGATGCCTACCTGAGAGGTTAATTTTTCAGATCACATTTGACATTTTCCCATGGCTGGAAAACAGGAGAGCAGATTCCACAAAGCCAACACTGAAATCCAAAAAGGAGATGTCACACCTACTGTGTGGTTCCACCAGCAAAGTGCTTCCTTCATAGCAAAGTATTTAAACAGGAATATTATGGGTCATATGTCTATGTATCCATTGCATAGATATGATCATAATGAAGTGGCACCTGCATTACTGGTGCTGCCTTCCATACTTTCACTGAAGTTTATCCCTTCCACTCAAATCAACTTTCTGTGTGTTTTAAAATAATGAGAATATTTGCAAAATATGTAGAATAGCAACGATATGAATTCTCAAAAACTGTGTGTTCAGGATCAGAAAGGTAAAGACTTGGAGTCAGATGTTAAACAGATAAAACTGGTGTCGTTCCTAGATTTCTAGGGAGCAGCTCCAATTCACATCAGCCAAAAATCTCTCCCTGTTTCATCAAAATGGTAATTTTCATGCAAAACGCACCAGACATCACAGGATTCCAGTAGTTCCGGCCCATTTGTGTGCTGCTGCTAGGAAGTTGTTTACTCTTTTGTATCACTCTCTGCTGACGTCTGCTCACTGAACAATGTCATCAAATTTCCTGTTTTTTGGCTTGTGGAAAGCAGCTCCCCCACCTTGTGCTGGGGCTTTGCTGCGTGGAGATCGGTGGAGCCGGATGCACCCAGCAGACAGGATGTGAGGTTAAATGCAGCAGAGCTAAATAAATAAAGTAGGTGTTCACTTGTGAACTAGAGCTGCCTACTTGCCAGGGGGATGAAGCTGACAGTTCAAACATTGAGCACTGATAAAATACTTGTTTCAGGTTGTGGGGGGGTTTTTTGGATGGCTTTTGGGGTTTTTTTTTGCCCCATGAGTTTATGTTAGCAGCTTCCTGAAGCAGCCTGAAATAGTTTATAGCGTGGTGCTGTGTGATGTATGTGTGAAAACACCTCTGTCAGGTGCTCACAGCACTCTGCTGCTGGTGCTGAGCTCAGGAGGGCTCACACTCTGCCAGGGGGATGATCCCCTTGGGGGTTTTGGTTTGTTTGTGTTCTGGCCAGTGCCATGGGGTCATTAACTCCCACTTGGACAAACACCAGCAATAAGCAGAGCAGACCTCAGTAAATTCCACAGCTCTTCCAGACGAAGCTTGGGGAGCTTTCATTGATAACACCAACATTGTCACATTGGCCTCCTGTCACCCACAAGCAAGAGGGAGCACCTGTTGTTAAAAACCCACCTAACCTTTGTAAAAATAGGCCATGCTGTGTGTGCTTTATGGTACCTGAGTCTTGTGTTCCCCTCTCTTCTCTAGGTCTGTCATGCTCCAAGTGGTTCCCTTTAGTGTTACTCTGTCCCTGAATCCAATTTTTCCTTTCTCCAAAGAGGTTGTGCACTTGGCAAACAGCATTTGATCACTGCATGAAAACAGTTCAAGGGTTCTCTCAAGATCCTTTATTAAAACAAAACAATCTCTCCCCCACCCCCCCCAAAAAAAAACCCAAAAAAACCTACCCTCACCAAACCCCAGAAAAAGAAAAATTCCCCATCATACAACATTTGGAATCAGCTTGCAGAGCCCTGAAAAATCCAGGAGTATCTGATGACAGACAGAGCTACAGGGTATGCTCCAGTGGATTATAGCAACTGTCCCACCATTGGAGGCATTGAGTTTGTCTTTATTTTTTAAAGGTTTTTATTAAGGTCCAGCCAGAACATTTTGCCTTCTGCCTTTCTCTACTAAATTCAGTTTTGTTGCACTGTCTCACTGATGCTTGCAGTAACTGGAAATAGTCCGAGTGTGTGGAGCATGTGGGCTGTCACCTCATTGAAATGCTGAGTTCTTGTCATCATTTCTGACATCTTCATGCCTGGATTTCTGCAGAGACAAAAATGCTGTTTGCCTCAGAGTATCTTCCGTTATAATCAGAAAGGAATATAAGAGGGTTCCCTTGCAATACCAAGTTCCTGTCCTTGCAGCATCCTGCATCCCTAGAGGGGCCCAGGGTCAGCGTATGGAGAAATGGACTGGATGCAGCACCCAGCCATGGGTACCTGTGTGAATCTGCCTTCCATCTCCAGGTGTGTGCTTGCATTTTGAATGGGCTTGTCTCAATAAAATCATTCCAATGCCTAAACAGGAACGTTTTCCAAGATGTGGAAGATGTGGTTGACTTGCACTTCAGTCAGTCAAACGCTTGCAGTGCAAACCTTGCAGTCTGCACAAGTGAAAATAAAGAAGCTGATCCTGGTACAGACCTGCCCACAGCGCAGGACCCACATCAGTCACCTTCCTATTTGGAACAAGCACTGTCTGTGCTGAGGGAGGCTCAGGAAAGAAGCAGGAAAGGAGACGGCTGCAGACAATGAGTTCAGTGCCTAGGCAAAGGTAACACTTCATCCAAACAATTGGCAGGGGCTTCTACCTCTTTGTTTCTCCCTTGCCCTTCTTCCTCTCTGTGTATTCCCTGTTCCCTCCTCTCCATGTTTTCTGAGGTTCATCCTGTATCCCTGTGCCTTCCCATCAGATAACAGTGGTGGTGTTTGATTCTTTTGACCTCTGCCCACCCCTCCATCACTATTCTGTTTGCAGAGCTGTCCCCTTGAATTTCTCCTGTGCTCTTTTTCATTCCCCTTCACGGCTTCAGCTGAAGTTCGAACCTCTAATGGTGTTACAGCCAACAAAAATAACCTTTAGGGTTACATTTCCTCCGTGGCAGAGCTGGACAAAGCTCCCAGTTGCTTGTGTGGACTGTAAGGCTGGGTAGACCTGTGCATCACCGGGGAGAGGGCTCCAGGGGAGCTGAGCCCCTCATCCTCCCTGCAGAGCTGTCTGCACGTGGGCACTGCCAGCATGGGGGGCCCAGCAAGCCTCACACAGTCTGTTCCTTACCCTGCAGTGGAAGAGGAGAGCTCAACAAATTTTGTCTCCAGGGCATCCTGGTACCGACCTTCTTCCTGAGGCCCTTGACAGGGACTGAGCCAAAGGGCTCAAAATCTGAGCCTCCTGCCTTCTGCTCCTGGGTAAATTTATTCATGACTGGCCCTCGTGGAGATTTGTAAGTGCAGGTGCGAGCTAAAACTCCTGAAAAGATGTCATTCATTTTATTTCTAACAAATAAATTCCAGATGTTTGCCTCCAACCCCCGGAGTGCTGATGGGATCAGCTTGGGGCTCCAGTTGTTCCAGTCTTGTGTGGCAGAGCAGAGGGTGAAATGAAGGCTCACCATTGCCAGTGGTTTGCAGTCAAAGGGACACAAGTTTTTCTAACAAGATGAAACCGAGAGAGTTCCAGATGAGACTGGGAGGGTTGAGAAAACAGCTGGCTGGCACTGCAATGACAGAACAGTAGTAACTAGATTTAAAAGAAAATGAAAATAATCTTGTATGACAGAAATGCTGGAAATAATGGAACATTTCAGAAAGAAAGTGTGCTATCATGTACTGCAAAAAATAGGTCTGTACTTATCATAAGGTGTTACTTGCTGCAGACTCTGTGAAAAGCTTCTTATGTGGGAAACATTGCTTTGCATAGTGCTGCTTGCAAAGGCTGTAGCTTAATTCTCAAAGTCAAACTTGGGGGAAGAAGTGTTTTTCCTTGACTGGCAGAGCCAAGAGATTATTCTTACTCTGGAAAAAATAGCAAGGCAGTCCAGTGGTAGTCCTGGTAATTCTATATGCCCTGTGTGCCATGCAGATTAGAAAAAACCAGAATGGGCTAAAAATACAGAGCAGAATTGCAAGCAAAATCATCAGTTAAGCTATTAAATTGTCATAAACACTGTCAGATTCTGTCTTGAAACTTGTTCTGAAGTAGAACTGTAATATGTGCAGTGTGAGTTGTGACACCCATGGCTTCACATTTACAGTGTCAGAAAAATATTTTTCCCAGCATGGGCATGTTTCTCTTGTAAAAGATTTAAATTAGTCTTAGATGTTGTAAGCAGTGTTAATTTATGGTACAACCAAGCCATGCTTCACTTCCTTCCCAAAGAGCACACGGGCAGCAATGGCAGGGCTGTGTTATTAAAGAATGAAGAAGGGCATGAGGCTGGAATACCACACACCGTGGTATTGGGATTTGTTGGGTTTGTCTGACAAAGGAACTCCCAGGTGAGCAATTATTGACCAATTACTCAGCATTCAGGGCCAGCTGGGCAGAGAGGGAAGGACACCAAGGGAATCATGATGGACCTTGGTTTGTACAAGTGCCCTCTTTAGCGTTCCTCCTGTGGAACTCGGAGGAGGAGAAGTGCAAGGACACAGAATCCGTGCAGCAAACGCACCAGATAACCTCTTCCACTCGCAGGAAATTGTCAGTTGTGGCACAAAACCACTGCAAATCTCGCTTGCTTCATCTGGAAAGTATTTCTGGGTACGACCTCATACTGTGGCCTGCAAATTTTGTTACTCTGTTTTGGTGGGGAACATACTGTGAGTGATTTATGTCTAATGGAGTCGTGGTTTGATGCCACCTCTAATGTGTTCCTGCTGTTTCACATAAGGGTTTTTTGGTTGGTTTTTTTTTTAAATATATTTGAAGGTTCTTAGCAAAATTAGATTACAGAATATAACTGGATTAAATTATGTGTCTCATAGTATATTCTGAAGTCATTCAGAGTACGACACATCGGTTCAAATTAAGCCATGAAGAAAACAATTAGAACTGTGGTGTTCCATGGTAGGTGCTCAGACTGTACATGGCAGTGGCTCATGGAGTTAGTCAAAATATATTCCTGCTGCAACCTATTACTAAAATTATAAAGTTCAACACTGAGCAGCACACCATTTGTTTTGTCTTTAGAGGATGAGGACAAAGGAGATGCAGAAAAAGCTGCTAACCACACAAATATGAATGCGGTAAGAACATTTGTCCTGGCTTAAGGGAACATGCAAACACATAAAACGAGTCAAATGAAACTTCCCAGGATTGAAAAAAGCTTCCAGAGTCAAGGACACTGTTCTCTCCTGCATCTGTAGTGAGTAATTACAGCCTTATGCTCGAAGTTTGTAGAGGAAGAAAAAGAAATCAGGTGATATATCTGAGCAATAACCTTGTAAAGAGTCAGATCTGCATCATTCTTCAGTGAGTTTATAGGTTTACTTTTATGTTTTAATTCTCAAAGTGACCTATAGTTTTACTGTGGCTTTATTGGAACTGTTAATAAAGTGAGTCTGGTTTTTCCTTTCTCTCTCTGCTTACGAGACATTAGACTTTATACTAAAAAAACTATTTACTTTGATACCTGATTTATTTGTAATGCGTTATATTTACTGATTCACACAGGCTGTCTTTCCCATTAAACTGGTTTATAGAAATGCAGTATAATTCTTACACAAAGCAATAGTTTTGCTTTATTCTAGTTCTGTGAATTTCCAGCTAGGTTTTGTGTCCTAGAAGTCTGGCTGAGCTCAGAGTCAGGCCATGAAACTACACTAAATTGCATATTTTCATTAATAGAATCTTTCTGTTTGCTTTGGACGTTCTTCCTAGTATTTCGTAGCTTGGGGGGGAAAGGCAAAAGAAAATAAATGAGTACAGTTGGTTTTTTACTCAGCTTTGCTGGAGATACAGAGGAGTTTCTCTTCTGCCTGTTGCAGGCAGCTCTGAGGAGCTCTAAGTCCCCACAGTTTGGTCATGCAGATACAGCGTCCATCCTCCCCAAGGGAGGACACTGAGGCTTGCAAATTAACATTTCCTGCTAAAATTTCTGGTAAAAGCTCCCAGCCAGAGCTATCAGCAGTCTGGATCACTGTCTGGGAAGAAACACTTGGTGCAGGGGAGGAAGAAGGAAATGGTGACTGTGAACTTATTAATGGTGTCGCCAGACAGGACTTTAATGTCTATTTTCTCTTGTTTGTTCTTTGGCATGAAGCTTTCACACTCTCAACAGAAGGCCCAGGCCCGCTGCATCCTTTCCTTAGAAAAACCAGCAGAGTGAGAAACATATTCTGGATAGTTGCAAAACAGATTAAACAGGCTTGTTTGGTGCCAGAACTTGGATCTCGAGGGAGATTGATTTTGGATGGAGGCCAGCTTTCCTTGCAGCTAATCCTGGGGGTTTTGCATAGGTGGACACTATTTAGTTACATAATGAGTAAGTGGAGCCTCTTTCTTTCATATTGCTCCTTCTTTTAGTTCCTCATGGTTATCCAGGTGGAATGAGGATGTTGCTGCCTGGCTGAAAGATGCCATGTGAAGCTCTGTTCCGTGTGACAGCAGAGCCACCTGTGCACAGCTCCAGCACTGGTTCCCACTGTAAAACATCTGTGCCACCCTCAGTTCCAGCACCAGGCTGTTTCAGATGAGCCAGATAAATTTAGGTGTCAATAAAATTGTGCAGAAGGTGGTAGGCACCTGGGGATCCTGATATTTAAGAAGTAGTTTTTGCTGCTCTAGTCTCAAATTTTGCAGTCCTTGCCGGGAGGAGCAGAAAACCTGCTCGTTTCAGAGGCAGCACGTGGCGCTGGTGTTCAGACATCCCCTGTGGAAGGGCCCACTCAAGGACTGGTAACCTGAGGAGTCTGATAAAGCTTCTGAGAAAAAATTTTCTGGCACCCACTCACATTATAGGGAAGACAAGCACTGTTCTATGATTTCTGTTCACGTGAAAAGTCCACATCTGCTCAACCAAAGGCACCTTTCAGCTGCTGCTGGCTGTGTGCTCACAAGTGTTCATGGTTTATACAGCACTTATGCTATGCAGTTTGCAGGTGAACATGTGTTTACATTAAAGGTTTATTCAGTGTTTTTGCATCTTCTCTTCTTACCCTCCCACATGTTGCAGATCTTTCCAAATCTTTCCAACTTTGTGACTGCAGCAGCTGTCTGTGACAAAGCTTCACTGATGCTGTGCAACTTTTAAAAGTATTTGATGCAAGTGTCTCCAGATGATGGCTCTCTTTCCTGGAAATCTCAAGGTTAAATAATTTATATGAGGCTATTCAACATCTATAGATTATTATCTGCATAATTATGGCCTGTGAACTTTATTTGAGAAATGCAAACATGGTACCTGGAGAGAGTATATTTGGACAGCAGGGCAGGATTGCATCTTAAGTGGATATTTGATACCCAGCTGGATTTGTTTCCCAGTTAAGGACTACAATGTCAGAGTGCTTTATGGGCTTCCTCGATGATGGGTTGTTTATTAAAGAGCTGCCTTGTGGGAGACTCCTCTGCTGAGGCCTCAGCTGCCACAGCTTTAATCCTGTGAAACTTTACTAGGAGTTGGTAACATATCGATTGCTTGTGCGTTTCTAGGGAGAAAATCGTGCTGCTGGTATAAAATAATAATTTATTTTATGCTAGCAGCATCTTCTTTGGCATATCCAGCAGTTCTTTTGTAAAGCAAATGCTACTCGTAGGCAGAAGATGCAGAGATTGCTTTGTATCAAAGACAATAGTATAATTACACAGATTTTTTCATTTAAATGAAATAAAATGGAGTGTGCCTACCACAAATCCAGATAGAGTGAAATTATATCTACAAGAAAACTAGAATGAAAAACTGCTTTGTTGCAGTAAATTCTACTTAATTGCAGTTCTGGTTATAATGAAAATCCCACTTTATTAAAGACATGCAGAGTTAGGGGGATTGGCATAACTGTAAAAAGGTTCTACTCTACTTAAGGAAAAAAAAACTCCCGTGATCCCATCCCAGGCATGTGATATTTAACGAGCCCTGTGGGCTGGCAGAAGCACTGCGTGTTACTGAACCAGAGGCAAGCAGAAAACCAGGGTCAGGTTTCAAACTACCCTGTAGGTCCTCAGGAATGAAGAGAGGCATCTGTGTTAGAGGAAGCCAGTCACTCATCCCCTCAGCCAGTGGAGTTCCTAGTGGTCAAAAGAAAGGGATCCCCAGGACTCCTAAATCTTTTTGTCTCTTTTCCTCCTTATCAGAAAACCTGAAGTTAGTCTCTTGGATTGATTATAGCTGTGAACAAGCAAAATTAATGCTAAAGCTTAGAGTGAAAAAAAGGAGATTGTACTACTGTGAATTTCCTCAAGTTTTTCAGAAAGACATCTTGAATATGCCTGCAGTCTCAAGTCGTCCTTTGCTGGAGACAAAGTTCCCTATTTAGAAAAGGTTTGACTGCCAAGAACTCCTCTTGGTTTTCTCAAGTATCAGTTGACAGTTCCACTCAGTCTGAGAAACATGTATTCAATAGACAAAAATACAGTCATGTTTATCATCAGTACTGAACATTTCTCCTCCGCTGTACTGGCTGCTGTCCCACTGACTTTGCCTTTATTCTACCTGCAAAATCCCATCTCAGAGCAGCTCCCAGGCAGGGTACTGGATGGAGCACAAGGGAGTTTGTGCATCCTGAAGGGGTTGCAGAGCACACCTCTTGGACCCTAAAGAATTCTAGTGATGTCCAGCAGGTTCACAGACAGCTGAGTGAGCTGTGTGAAGGTTCTGTGTGTGGCAGATGGCTGGGAGAATGGGGAAGGAGGAGGAGGAGGAGAAGGAGGCACCTCCATACTCCAGTCCTGGAGGATGAAACTGGCACATCCAGGATGCCCACTCTACACAGAGGCTGGAGATTTGTAAGATAAAGATAACAGATGGCAGCAGGTAGAAGAAAATTACTCTGGTCAGTAAAGCCTGAACTGTGTCAGCACAAAAGATGTGTTACTAGTAACAATGAAAAAGCAAGTTTATTCCTTAGCAAATGGAGGTTTAGGACAAAACAGAGCTCTTCTAGGAAGCCTAGCAGATCCACTGACTGAATTGTGCTATTTTGGGGCTGCGCTCTCTTGCTTTGCTCGGTCTGTTTGTGACGATTGCAGTGTTGGTAGATCAAGCCATGAAAAGTTTGTCTGGCATAAAGTAGCTGGAAAACTTCCTGGTAGACTGGAACTTCCTTTGAGTCAGATGAGTCTGTTCCAATCCAGATGGTTCAAAGAAAACTGTCGCTGAAATTCATATTCATAAGGAGAAGACGAAAACTGATAATGGAGTTCTGTTGTGTTCTGATGCATCTGTAATCGTCTCTAAAATAAAACTAGTAAGTGGTATCCACCAGAAAAAAAGAGAACTAGCTGATAGGTAGGAAACAGATTAGCACTTACTGCCATACTTCAGGATCTTGCAGAATCACAAGAGAGCAAGCAGTTTTAATAATATTAAACAATAGAACTACTGTGCCATTTTTAAAGTCTCCCAGAGTGCCGTGCAGCTCAACTGTTAAAATGCAGGCAGGAAGAATTTCCCCCAGGGCCAGAAGAATGTAGTATTTGTACTGAAGTGTCTGCTCAAGTGGGGGGGACGGAAAGTCAGCCACAGCCTGCCTGCAAAGTTAATACACCTGAGGCGACAGCAGACGAGGGAGAAGTTCCTTTCCCGTCAGACAAAGATGCTGGTGAAGCCAAAGGCTGCATTTATTTGTTTGGAGTTACGCGGATCCCGATATATTTAATGCCCTGATTTTGAGCACGTCTTGGCTGATGACCTGCAAGACTTAGAGACCAATTTCTTCCCTGTTGGCTTGGCTAGCCTTTGCATCTGGGTAAAAGTTACTGCTGCCAACAGATGAGAGAGGATAGCACACTGAAACTTTCATAGCGACGCCGGCGCACGAGGAGTGAGTTGGTCCCCAGAGCTCAGTTACGGCTCTCCCAGCCATTGGAATAACCAGATTTGTGTCAGCTGAGGGGAAAAGGGGAGAGGAAACAAATCTCTCAGCCTCCTGGGAGTTGCTAGGCACATTGTTTTTATGTGGCCGCCGTTAAAGCGTTTTGTGAGGTGGAGCGTGGCTGGTCCTGAATGCAGAGGGAGAACAGAGCAGTCTCAGAGTTGCTGGAGTTCAAGGGCAGAGCTGCTGAAACTCAGCAAGTTGCAGTATCCACCCAGATGTGCTGTTCAGCTGCCCAGGAGGTGCCAGCTCCCAGAGGCAATCACAACCCTCACTTGGACATAAGCCCAGAGTACCAGGGATGCCTGACTTTGCAGGACATTTGCTCTGAGGTGCAGGGTGTTCTACCTGACCCTTGAATTTTGTCACAAACAAATAAAACGTGGAATTAGGTGCTAGTGCCTTAAAGATGACCTCTTTTTTATTTTCTTCATCTGAAGCAATTCAGTTTCTGCATGTTGCACATTCTGTTCCTGTTTGAACAGCTGAAAATGTCCATACTACTTTTTTTTTTTTTGCATTGATAAAGGCATCCATTTCTGCAACCTATGTATAGCAAACCATTATTACAGGGTTTAAAAAATTCTTCTAAAGTACAGGCCAGATCGTTTAAGCTGCTGTTTTCCTCTTAGTGAAGGATATAACTACAGATGCTCCACAGCATGCCCTCACCACACAGAAATATTTGGCTGTAGTTTAGTGAGCAGCCCAGGGATTCAATATGGGGAGACCTCACAGCCTCCAGGCAAAGTTCTGTGCATATTTGGCCTGAATGGAGCAATTCTTGCCAGCACTTTCAGTCAGAAAATGGGACCTTAATGAAGACCCCAGTGAGCCATCTCAAATTTTAAGATTGTGAAGACTTAGGACACTTTAAATTCTGTGCTGGTTGGTCAGAATAGCATTTGGCGAAATGACAACCACGAGGCACAGACCAACATTAAGGTTATTCACATTTGTTGTTGTGGAGTGTATGATTCACATTTTTTTCTCTTCTAAACAGACAAATAGATGAAATTTCAAGCCCAGTGTGCTTGTGCATAACATGCAGGTCTAAAAGGGGTCTTTGAATCAGGTAGATGCTGCAGCAAATACAGCTTGCTGGATTTGTATGGTTTTTGATACAAGGACTGGTTTCTGTTCAGCTTTATTCTCATTGGACAGAAAAGTCGGTGTGGATTAATGAGTAAATGGCTCTCTTTTTGTGACTTGACTGCTGTGTTCCATCCCTTTTTGCTGTGTGATTGATTCATTGTGAGTGAGGACTCTTGTGTAAGTATGTAGTGCGAGATTTGCGGAGTCGCTTTGCTGGAGTTGTATCTGCTTAGCTTAGAAACCTGCAGGACTGCTGGGATTACCAAGATGTGACATAACTTGTTTGAATTATCACCAGCATGATTTTGAATTTCAGAAATGAGTGGGTGTTTCCCAGGTACCAGCCAGGTTGATAATACCCAGTATCACCAGTGCCTGCTGCTGGGGCACTGGATACTCTGCCCAGGGATGCCAGAGCTCAGCACAAGGAGGGCTGGGGCTCTCTCTCCCCCTCAGTGCCTCAGTTCCTCTGAATGTCAAAATGAAACCAGCAACCTCCCTCTTCAAGCCTGGAGAGCTGTGCAATTGCTCCATAGGCACGCTAAAGTGATAATGACATTTAGTTTATCGCTTTAATGCCGTATCAGGATCTAAAAAAGTCCCCCAGTTTGTCAGCGTGTTCTGTGTAAAAGTTCAGACCTTTACCAGTGGCAGGGACTGCTGACTGGCTCTTTCTGCTGTCACTGTACAACGTGACCACAGTGGGCCACTCGTCTGGGCCAGAGGCCATCCGGGCCTTGCCACAGTGAGATGATAACACGAGTCACTTGGGGACAGCATCGTTAATTATTCCCAGCCACACAGAATGATTCACTTCTGCATGTGCTACGCTTGCAGTTTGATAACCAAAGTTTCCTGTAAAGAATAAGGGGAGAACTTACAAACAGTAGAAAGTGGGAGTTCTTGGTTGTGTCTGAAGTGTGCAAGAAGGCAGCAAGTGTGATTTCCCAACAGCGTTGCTGCAGTTCTGTTCTAACTCGGCTTCACTTGTTGCACTGAGGAAATGCAGTGGAGAACCAGGCCCAAAACACAAACAAACAAACAGACATTTCTAATAGTGGTTGGCATGTGTGGCAAGCTGAACATACAGCCAAAACCCAGCTGTGCCTGGGAAAGAACCCTGGTGGAGCTGGGATAGCCTTCGTGTTCAGCGCTGTGTGCCGGCGCTCCCGTAAAGCAGTCCCAGTCCCACCAGGGTGTAAATTACCTGGGAGGCTTCCTCAGGACCTGGGTTAACACAAAAATTGCCCCCAGACTGAGTAATGGAAGAGGGGCTGGGTTTTGGAGCAGTGAAGGTGTTGTCAGTTCACTGGGAATAAGAAAGTGAGTCCCGTGGCTGGTTCCATGCCCAGAGAGAGGGGCCAGCAGCCTGACGTGAGAGCTCTGGCGACTCATTACACTCAATAAAGCTTTTCTTCTCACAAAAACTGCAAGCTGTCAGAATTGTGTGTTGCTAATGATGTGAATCAGAGGCCAGAGTTTGGCTCTCAAGAGCTCATTTATGTACAACTGGTTCAAAAATGTGTACCAGAACTCAAGAAACAGATGAAGAAGACAGAGGGTGTGTTACCCCATCACTTGCTGTGTCGTTACATGGCAGCAGTGTAGATAATTCTTCCAGGAATCAATTTAAAACAGGAAACAGATAAAAGGAAAACTGTACTGGAACAAAACGTCGGCTGATCTGCAGGCCTTGTGACAGAGATATAAATCTGTATTGGTTCGTTGAGAGAGATGCATCAGTGAGAACACGATTTAGATTAATCTAAATGCTAGATTTTATCAAAGCACTGAGTCAGAATGCTACATCATGAGTTCAGAGTCTGTGACATTTGTCTACATCTTTTATGAAGCAGAAATAGGAAAAAAAAAATCAAGGGCTGGAATTAACAGGTTTCATCTGGGTTGGAGAACAATTTAGGTAAATTTCAGTTGCCTTTCAGAAGTCATGTCTTTGTATTTCAGCACAGAATAAACTGACTCTGTACAGCACAGGGTCTTTGAAGGCCACGTTTACCTTTGTCCTTGAATCTGTTGAGCAAAGGCAGAAACCTTGGACACTTTGTTCTCTCTTATCCTTTATTCAAACTCTTGTGGCCTCCAAACAACAAAAGAAGGAGCTGCACAGAGCCAGGCTCCCATTTCATTTGCACTGAAGTACATCCAGCATATTTTCCTTGTGTTTGATGGAATTGCTCTGGATTTCACTGTTGTTAACCAGGCTGGAATTCAGGCCGTGGACTGTAAAATTCATTTTGTGCTCTGAACAGTTGTGCCCGTTAGGAAGATCTGCTCAGGCAGCATTTTACATTACTTGTACTGATGTTCAGCTGGTAACAAATGAGTGCTGTCAAAGTCTGCCAGGAAGACGTGATCAGTGGTGTTCAGTGCCTAGCAGAAAGTGCTTGGAAAATGGGAAGCTGAGCCTTAGGTCATCTGCTTGGGTGCATTTCCTCGGAGAAAGAAATAGGTACATGAACATGGATTGGATCAGTATTCATGTACTTCAGAAAGTGATAAAGGTTATTATAAGCCAAGAAAAAATGTGAATTGTGGTCCTGAACATGGAGACTTTCTTGCCCAGAAGTATGAGCTACAACGAGTCACAGAGCCCCTCTCTGTTGAGAAGGAGGCACCATGCTGGTATGACCTGGCTGGACAAGATCCTGCACCTTGTCATGCCACTTCATAGGAAATTGTTTATTTCCCAGCCTTCAGCATCCAGGGGATTTGGCTAAGGTATCTGAGAAAGTAGATAATCATGCAGAATTCAAATTTCTGCAGCAAATAGAACATGAATCAATTAAAGTTTAAGGTGTGGTATAAATGAATGATTTCATTTGAGCTTTTGTTTTCTGGGGTGATAAATCTGTGCTTAAAATGGTAGGTTAAGAGAAAGGATTTTCTTTCCTTTGTAAAATGAATTTCTGTTTTTCTTAGAACTATGAAAATTCAGTTTATGTTAACAGTCCTATGGCTTCCAGCATATCTTGATAACGAAGACTGTTAAATCTTATTGTGATGAGTCAACCCGTGCAGATTCATATCTGTACCTGGTATACGTAGGAATTTTAAGCATGTATTTTAAAATTAGATAAAAATTTTTTGGCGATATCTTAAAACATTGATCTGAGTAAAATGATGAGTTTTGCTGGCAGGGTGGGCAGTGCTGCAGCAGCTGCCCTGCCGAGGGTTGCCTTGGGCTGCACAGGTTTCTACTTTAAAACACCCCACAAAAACTTCAGCAAAGAGGTATCTTAAGAAAATCAGCCTCCAGGAGGAATGCATTTGTGCCTCCAGAGCAGGAGTATTGTGTGGAAGTTAATAGCCAAAGGATTTTTTTGGGAGCTGATTCTGCCCGAAATTTTAGGTGTGCTCTCCTCTGCAATGGTAAAAGACATTTTGGAGAAAGCCAGGATTCACCACTTGGAGCAAACAGGAGACCTCTGGGCTGCAAAGATCTGTCCCTGTAACCAGCCAGACAATTTGTCACCAAAGGGAACATGTGAATCCAGCTGGCTTTATGTCCATCCTTTATTCCTTTCTGTGTTTATTCATTGAGCAAGTTCATTTCAATTTTTTCTAGCTGTAGGAAGAGAGCAAAACCAATCCAGCAGTGCTGAACAGACCATTCCTGTAGATTCTGTTCCGGTAAAACATGAAGAATGACTCACAGAAAAGAAGGACTTTACCAGGTTATGTTGGGTCAGCACCGATTTTGTTGTACTTTAATCAGATCAGTCACAGTTGTGTAGGTCTGTGTTTTTAAAGCTTATTTCGCTTGGTTTTATTTACCCATCATTCACTTTTCTCAGGGCACTGGAAACACGAACTATTTCTATCAGCAATTTCAGTGATTGCAGTGTAGCTGCTGCAGCACAGAGATCATGTCTGGCGGGTGCTGAGCTGCTCACAGCCATCAGTGGATGATATTCCTCGCTGACAGCTGTCAATCACTTGTGGCTAAGGCCATTGCCTTGGGGTGAATCCCACTTGGTGCCAGGGCTGGGGCTGGTTCCACAGGATAGAAAATGCAGTGTTCAGATAAGAAAGGTTTGAGGGGAAATAAGTGCTACCAGCAGCCATTCAGGGGTCAGAGAGTGTGAAATGGCTGCAGTTGCTGGGTGTGCGTTCGAGGAGCCGCAGTCACACGCGCTGCACTCACCGACTTTGCGTCAGCAGCACTTTGGCAACAGCCCCAGCTCTGTCACAGTCAGTTCCAGGAACCCACAACTTGTTCTACCTCTGTCTTCTCAGACACTCTTCCCAATCTGTGCCTGCCTGGAAGGCTGTCACATGCCTTAGTCGTGTCTGCCAATCTGAAAGTGTACTCGGGCTTTCCAGCCAGGAAAGAAATTCCAAGGGAGATGTAGGAAAAGGTGTGAGTGGATAAAGATGAGTTCGTGGAGTTACTGTACAAGAGAGCTTTGGCTGTATTTGGTTTTGTTGTAAGCTTGCAGCATCAGAGGCATTTTTAAAGCTCGTTTAGTTCAGCCACAGTTGAGAGTTTCTGCTAATCCTTGCTGAAGCCTTGGTTTCTGACACAGTATTTAATCAGCATGTTACTTCCCAGTGCTACCTGCAGTCACAAAAAGTTTAAATGATTAATCAAGTTATTTGAACAGATTTCAACAGGATTAACTGGAGTTCACCAAAATTTTCCAGCTGAGATGCAGACCAAGGCTTTGATTCCACTCAGGACAGCGAGTTAATGTGTAACAAGGCAGGTTATCTCATTTGCTCACTTCTTGTGACTTAGGCTTAAATGGTGCATAGACAGGGATTTTCAGTGCAGCAATAGCCACAGATTCCTGGCAGAAAGGTGTTTTTCAGGCTCACTCCTTTAAATATTTCAATGACTATTCATTCACAAACTTCTTACAAGGAAGAAGCATCTGAAAAGCAGTAACTGGCAGTACTGTGTTTATCTCATTTGTTAAAATTCCCTTTGGGCTGGGACTGATAGCCCAAGGGTGCACTGGCTTGGTAGATGGGGTTTTGCATCCCCCTAGATGCCAGTGAAGTCCAGCTCTGGATCTGAACCTCCCAGCTCAGGCCATTGCCTGCTGACAAGGAACACTCACTGTTCTATGCTGGCAGGTGGAGTGTACAAAAATAAGTTAAACGTTTGATTTGAAGTACAGTTCTGGTCAGAGAAGTGACTGTAAAAAGGTATCTTTTACTCAACTGACATGCTCCCTCCATGTCCTTCAGGCATTTCTGCTGATCTTACTGATTCAGGACGAGTAGTTACTGCTGTCAGTGCTGCCAGACCAGTGACACTGGTGCAAAGAGTGGGGATTCCCTCCTGCTGTGTGCATTATCAGCAAAAGTCTTTGCTGTTTTGTAGTGCAGATTTTGAATAATTGGATGATATACCACAGGGGAGAATAAAGCAGCTTGAGTTTTCCGACTGAAGAGAGATTTTTTGGTCTCAAAATCAGAGGGAAAAAAAAAAAAATGGACAAAAAGAAAAAAAACACTGGAGAGTATTTAAACTAAGCCAATCTGACCAGAATGACTGAGTAAATCTGAAACCCTTCCATGTCATTTTAACATCAGCTCTTAAAGGCCCACTTAAGCAAGACAGGCAGACCCTGGTTCCTGGCATGCTTTTGGAGGCACTATGTTGCCATTTCTCCTTGACTCGTGTTCCTTGCTTATTTAATGTTGTAGTGATGACTTCCAAGGAGATAAATAAATAAAATCACAAATGGGATACTCTCAGGCCTGAGCAAGGAGCATTAAGGTCAGAGAAGGAGTGGAGCATGCAATTCTAAAAGATTTTCCTGTGGGATGTGCTGATGATTCTTTAAAACTACTTATTGGGAAACTTATAGGCTGCAGAGCAATAACTCTGATCTTCAGGTGTGGTTTTAATTTTGAAAAAGAACGATGTAAAAACGCCACCTTTGTGCTCAACAGCCCTTTTTTCATTTTTTTTAACATTTCAGTCCAGAGATGCCTTGCATTTACTGCAATGCCAAAGATTATTTTCTTCTGGTTTCTTACTCCAGTTACTTTTGAAGAGTCCCTGTGACTCCAAGGACCATTGGTTGGACTTTGTTTCCTGTTTTGAGTCAGGAACATTGTTATTCCTGCTTTTTAGTTTTTATTTCTGGGATGAGAGGTGAAGAACATTTAAGTACATCGGAAGTGCTGATACTTGCCTGGTGGGAATTCCCAAAGAACTGAACCTGTGTAATCCTATTAGAGTCTCCCTCTGTATTTATGAGTTTAACTCCTTTAGAAGTAGTGTCACACCAATTGAAGAGTCATTCATGCTGAAGTTTGATTAATGATTGATGATATAAGAGAGAAGCAGTTGTGATAAACACACTTGTGGTCACTGCCCTCCTTCCCACGAAGGGACAGGAGAGGGGGAAGGATCCTGGCTCAGTTCGTGCATCCTAAACTGAGCTGGGTTACTTGAACAGAATCCAATGTGGGAATCACCCACGTGCCAAAAGTATGTGAGATATGGCAGCATTTCTGCAGGGTTTTTCAAAGCAAAGCTGCATGCTGAGTACCTGCTTCATC
The DNA here is from genome assembly GCA_013397815.1 of Aleadryas rufinucha. Lineage (NCBI taxonomy): Eukaryota > Metazoa > Chordata > Aves > Passeriformes > Aleadryas > Aleadryas rufinucha. The sequence goes on from VZTH01016851.1 coordinate 84,013, forward strand.
CCAACAAATCCCCAGGTTCTGGAACCTTCCCTGGAGGGGTTGGGCAGGCAGCAGGGAGTGCAGCAAAATGCCCTTGGAGAAATGAAATCAGGGTGTTTCTGTAGCACCCCTGGGCACCTGTTACAAGTGAAATTCGGGCACCTGTTACATTTGAAAATGTGAAATTCTAAGAGAAGAGCTGCATATTTTTGCATTTCTCCCAGAGCTTTAATGCTTTTTTTTGACTTTCAAAGAAGCAATTTTTAGACACTTCCATTTTTTGCAGGACAGCTGGAGTGATACAGAGGATACAGAAAAATAACAATCTGTCTCCCAGGCTCTCATGACTAATCTGTTAGTTTACATTTAAAATAACAATAAAAAATGGCTTGAAGACTAGCTCGTTATTTCTAACTGTTAATGCAGCTGGGCATATAAACTTATAAAACCAGAATGTGACCCTCATGGAGAAGCAGCCTCATAAAGGCAGCAGTGTATCCCCCAGACAGTGGTAGATAAGAGAGATAACAGAGATAATTTTTCTTCTTCCTTAGGTATCATGCATTAATAAGTTCCCTTCTTGTTTCTTCCAGGCACCAGTAACAGATGTGCAGTTTGGCCCTATGAGACTTCATCAAGATCAGCTTCAGGTAACCCAGCAGTGCAAACTGAATTCCTGATTTCTAAAGTATCACAGATGTTAGCTTAAAGTTTATGGCTGGAATTTTTCGGATTATAGAGATCTTCACAGAGTGTTTTGCTCAAGAGATAATGTGCACATAAAAGATTTTTATCACGACGTTCTATGTGGTATCCTAAAATCCCTGCCTGTTTTCTCCAACCACCTCTCAGCTCATAGAGCTAGCTGTTCTTTCTGCTAGTTACCTTGAAATCAATTTAGTTTGTGCCTCATTTTGTATTTTACTGGTAGTCAAATTCTTAAGCAAAATCTCATCAAACTGATACTAAGCCAACCGAACTTGCAATATCGTTACAAAAGATATGAAGTGAGCTTGGCAAAATTCTTTTTTTTTTTTTTGCTATTCATTACTGACTGACAATAATTAATCCTCTTTTATCCCTTTATTAATAAAGGGTTAATGCCATTTTTCACCTCATTTTGCCTGGGATGGACATGAGGTTTGGAGATATATGACTCCTTTGGACTTCCTTTGGAAATTCTCCCATGTCCCAAGGCATACTGAACCATTAATCATCCAAGATGTTCCTCAGTCAGTAATTGCAAAACTCCTCAGTAGAGGCAATCTGGACCTAATAATTTGAAAATATCTGTCTTAAGAACTGCAGTTCAACATCTTCCTGAGCTGTTGTCAGAACAGCAGTATCATCAAAAATCAGATCTTAGGACTATTTCATTCAGCTGTTCTCCAAGTAAAATCAGAATAGTTGTTGAGTATTTCTGCCCCCTGTATTGTTATTAATGGTGGTATCACTTTTGTCCAGTCTCAGACCACTCTGAAATGCCACTGATTTATCCTGGTAATAGAGCTGGCAGGTGTGAGGGAAGAAGGTAGGCAACATCACGTTTTTGCCAGAGTCAATCATACAGCTCAGATCTGCTGACTTTCTGTGCTGTTGCTGAAACCCTCTTCCCCTCTTAAGGGGTGTTATCAATTAACTTCACTAAATTTAGCCCAAACTATGACATGTTTTGGCAAACAGTTTTGCAGGTTGCTATAAAAGGAACCTGCACTGAATGTGTGCAAAGTCCTTCATTCTTACAGAAACATGCAGTACATGGAAATGCTAACATTTACTGGCAGACATTTCACCAGCCTGGTCCAAAGTGTAACAGCACCGGAGATCCTAAAATCACACAGAAGATGAACAGCAGTGGGATGGGATGGGGTGTGAATTACACATGCTTCACTTTGCCTGACCAAAGAGTGTGTCTGAGTGTGGTTTGATTAAACCCCTGAGAGATTTGGTGTCTTGGGACAACAGACCAAATGCTGGCTTAGTTATCCATTTTCCCCAAAAGGCTGCATGAGCTGGGCCATCCCCAAAATGGACACAGCATAGATCTATACCCTGCCAGGCTGCTTTCTTTCAGGCAAGAGAAGTTTTCTTCTGCAAAACGTTATCCTGACGCAAAGCACAATCACATCAGTGAGAGTCTTCCTCAGCAGACCTTGTTCATCTTCTGTACTGTATCAAATCCTGGAATTGGAAATACATTTTAAAGGAATCAGGCCTTATCATACTTTTATTCTATAGGCATTGTGTTGATGTTGAAAAGGCTCAGAGGGATTTGTTACTGGCAATTACACGGCAAGTTAGGACAGAGCAAATGCTGGCTCATAGGTCTGACCCCCAGTTCTGGATTTCAGCTATGATAATCTCCTTCTGTGATATAAATCCCATGGCAGGCTTTGTGCAGGAGTCACACAGGGACTTCATATACAGAGGTACTGCTCATGATTTCAGTCTGCCATGAGTTCCTTTTGACCAGCCTGTCTGGAATATCCAGAAACCCCACGGAGTGGGCAGCACCCAGTACTTTGGGGAATTAGGATGAGATGGAAAGGAAAGCACATTTTTCATCATGCCAGTGAAGCAGCGTTAAATACTGATTCATAAATACTTTTTTTTGTTGTTTTCCCTTTTCTGGAATATGATCCTGGCAAGAAAAATAAACCCCAAGAAAAAGGCTGCATGTGAGACAGTTTCAGTGAAGTGAAGTGGACTCACTGTTGGTTCATGCACGCTGTCTGAAACACAGGCATCATGTCTCAGCTCTCTTTGTAGATGATGGCAAGAGAGGCAGTTCCAAAGCTTGTTCTTCCCATGTGGATATGCCTGGCTCTGGCAGAGTCTGCTTCACCCACTTGAAACACCTCTGTGTACGGACAACTATAAAAAAAGCAGTGGTCTGTAGAAAGCAATTCTGTTAAAAACAATGGATTAAGCCTCAAAAGCAGCTTTAAAAAACACGTTAAGACGAGGGAAAAGTCACGGAATCCTCTGTAAGTGTGAGATTTGTTGGTGATGATGCACTGGCTGTCTCTGCCTCAGGTACTTTTGGTGTTTGCTGAGGAAGACGAGCAGAGTAACGGGTTCCGCTGGGCGTGTGACAAGGCTGGATTCCGGTGTAACATTGCCAGGACACCTCAGTCTGCACTAGAATGTTTCCTAGATAAACACCATGACATTATCATCATTGACCACAGACATTCCAGATACTTTGATGCAGAAGCGTTATGCAGGTAAGCACCGTTTCAGTGTAATTAAGGCTTAACAATACAGTTAACACACATCAAAGTGGTTTTTTTGCTTTTATATGACTTTTTATAAACTCTGTCCATCGTTGATTTTTTTGGTTTTGGACAGATGTGCACTGGCAGCATCGAATAATGTTACCTCAGTGCTTTACATCTGATAGCAGCAGCATTTTTGGTTGTGTGCTAAGGTCTCTGAAGCTCTGAGCCCCAGCATACAAATTTGTTGCTGTAGCCAACTTCTGGGTATTTTTTGGTTTTCTTTTGTTGTTTGGTTGTTTGTTTATTTTTTTTCAAATACCTGGTTCCTTATTTTCACACTAAACCAACTGCAAAGATAGCATGTGCCACCAAGCACTTTAATTCATTCATTCACTTCATTTATGCTGTAATTATTTTGCAATGTCACTTGCTGTTGGATGACTCCCAGTGCAAACAGGCAGTGTTTGGTGTGCACATTTCCATACCTACAACGTTTGAAAATAATGTTATGAAGAGCAGAATTGCAGACAGGTCCCAAAAATAATTTTAGGAACTGCCTTATGAAAAAAGGAGAGAAGGATTTTGCCTCTGTGAGTCTCTCCACAGAGACACGACAGGCAGCAGTGCCTTGCTCCAGTGACTCTGCAGTGAAATCACCCTTGGGAGGGTGTCGGGACTGGAGGAGTCTGTGGGGTGGGGTGGCAGGGTCAGAGTGTGCCCTGGGCACTGTGCTGGGGCAAAGGCTCTTCTTGCTGAGCTGGAGCAAGTAGAGAAGATCTTTGGCAGGCCAAGACCAGGTAGCAGCACTGTTCCCCTTGCTCCATTTTTACCAATCTGTCCCAGAATTCAGTAAAATGCACCTTAAACGAGTGAGGCCAAGCCCTTCAAACAAGCCCATTTTATGCTGTTTCAGAGAGGATATTTTTTGCCATTCCCCCACTGAGAGCATTTGAGTTGTAGATTAATCTGTGTTCATGGAGTCTCAGATAGAATTTATTCTCTTTTCTTAGCAGCAGGCTCGGGATTTGACTTTTGGGTTGTTGTTAAATGATTTTAAAGAGGTATTTTAAGAAAACAGCTGTGTGAAGATTCTGTGAAGTCATGTTTTCTGAAATGTGAACTTAAAATAATGTAAATGGTTTGCTTTTTATTTAAAGGTCTATCAGAACAACGAAAGCCTCAGAAAATACAGTCATTATTTGTGTAGTACAAAGGTAAATACTCATATCTTTACTTTCACATGTGATCAAAACTGTAAATCTTATCATTGTAAAAGTAAACACTACATTAAAAAACCTGAATTAGAGCTTCTTACTGTGCTAACAATAATGTGCTGTACCACAATTTTTACTATCCTTGACCATAGGATTGGGACAGAAATTGGTTTTTTAATTTCTGTTTTTTTACTAAAGAGTCTCACTTTGGGTTTTGTTTTGGGTTCCTCCTCCTGTTCCTCCGCCCCCATCACTGCAGGCTTTCAGACTATATTCCAAACAACTTCTGCAGCATCCTGTACAAAACTGTCTCTCAGATCTGTGTTTTGAACCTTTCTTGATCTGCCTTTTTCAGTATGATTAATCTCAGCAAAATCCAGAGATCTGCTGAGTGTGAAAAACAATATAGAACAATCTGATCAGTACAAAGTATCACCTGAGCACAGAACTTTTAAAAGCAGAAGAGATTATGACAAATCAGTAAAGAACTACATATTCTATTCCCCTCCTCCTCCTTTGAAAACATTATTGATATGTCATAGAATAATATAAAACTAAAAAAATTTTTTTAAAAATCCAATGTATTGAATGAAATTAAATAACTGAAAGATAATTTCCTTGAAGTATAATTTGGGAATGGCTATTAAAAACATTAATTCTGAAAAACAATTCTGAGGTGCTGAAATTTCCCATTAAAAATATACCACCATCTCTACCAAAAAAAGAGACCCTAATTAAACATTTCAAGATCCAAAACTTCATGCATAAATAAAAGCCATTGTGCCATGTGCTAAACGTGACCAGCTTCAATCTGCTTGTTGACAGAAACTTCACATCATGGCCTTTCTTCCAGATTCCAGCCATGCATTCATATATGTTGAAGTGCCTTTTATCAGTTAGTACAGCCAGATTTATCCAGATACTTCATTTGGGAATGTGCCCCAAATGTGGCTTACCAGAAGGCAGTGGGTAGGCAACACTGGAAAACCCATCCTCATTCAGGCACCTTGAGTTGCCCATCTGAGATTTGGTACGTTCAGATAACGAGTAATTTCTTAAAACTCTGGCTGTGTAGACTTTCAAGTGCATTTCTGACTGATGACAGCATGAACAACGGGGATCTAGCACAGAAAAAGTAAGAATAGTCCAACAACCTAACTCATTAATTGGTTTCCTTGAAGCATTAGGGATTTTTTTGATGTAAGCAGCTCATTACATGCTTGAAGGAAAATAACATTTTGGCTTATCCATGCCAAAGATGAAAGCTTATAAAAACCACAAAAAAATATGTTTTATTCCTAGATCCTGTAAGGATGTAGCAGTATTAGCCTCGGTGTGGCATCTGGGGTGCAAGTAGGTCAATGGATTGTGAAATTTGGTCTGAGTTGGTTACAGAAATAATCTCTGATTTACCCTCCTTGTTTCAAAGGCACACTGATCGTGAGGAGTCATCAATATTGCCCCTGATCTCTGCTGGCTTCACAAGGGTATGTGCTGTACTTGGTGGGCTTGCTCTGACATTTCAGAGTTGTCATGCAAGAAACTCCCCAGAGGTTTGGCTGTCAGGCACCATTTGTGGCAGTGATCCCACCTGTAGATCTTTTTTGTGCTGCTCATTCTCCTGTGTCCCAGTTCTGACACTCTTGGGAACACAAGAAGCGGGTCTGAGACTTTTCTGCTTCGTGCATTCGTTTCAGATTAAATACTTGATCCTTTCCTTGAGAAGCTGGCATTGGCAAAATTGATCAGTGGCTGTGGCAGGGAGCAGCTTGCAATGAACCACAGAATGTGCTGTGGGGAATTCCTTCTATCAGATGCCAATTCCCATCTGTAAACAGGCTGCAGACCCTGTCAGGTGCCATTAGCTATTGTTTGGAGGCACCTGAAGAGTTTTACCTTGAATCTGTCCCTTGGCAGCTATTCCAGCTGGGCAGGAAAGGTGCTTATCAGAGTCTCAGTTGAGTGGGTTCCTCACTGCCTTCAGCTGACAGTGGAACAGGAATGGGCCTGATTTACAGTGCAATTCAGAATATTTGGGTTGCGTGCTCACCAGGATTTTGCCCTCCCATCACATTCCATTTGCACCCATCTGCTTATTTCTGGTAAGGTCCCAACCCAGGAAGTGCTACAGCCTGAAGATAATGGCATTTATATGAACAGAGTCATTCCAGTGGGCACATAAGTAATTCAGCACAGGTTCTGAATTATTTATGGGTCAGAGCCTTGGAGTGGGGCTAATGGCAAAGCACAGAAAATGTTGTTTAGCAGCTTTGATTGTGGCTTACCTGTGATAATCAATCCTCCCTCCCAAACTGTCCATGCCATGGCAGTTTAGTGTGAACAAAGATTTGACATTCAGGCTCACACCTGGTAAATATGAAATGGTTTTTTAGAAAGTGAAAGATACTGAGATCATTGCTATAAAAGCCCCAAAGCCAATAAAGGTATATTTGACAGGAGATTTTGCTTTCATCTATATAGACAATTTGGGGTACTAGGAATTGGAAACTCATAATAAATTCAAATTTTAATTACTTGAGACCCAACAATTTTTTCACTGTTATTTTAAATAAGTAGCATGAAAGCTAAAATTAGATTTTTTTTTTAAAATACATTGATCCTGCTGACAATCAAAGAGAATAAACAGGTTGGTTGAACCTCATTGCTATGAGGATCTGTCACCTTTTCAAAATGCAGTAACCTGAAAAGTTTTGCTAGCATCAAAAAATAATCTTCTCCCACTGCTCATGTCCCAGCATGTTCATTTTTGGCATATCTACTCCTTTTTTGGCTCTTTAGCAAGCAAAAGAAAACAGAGCTTCAAATCCTTGCAGACAGGAATGTGTATTAATGAAATATTTCTATCCTTTTATTTGCAGAGATATGTAGAAAATTCTAGTAGAATGGCCTGTTACAATGAGCTGATTCAGCTGGAATTTGGACAGGTGCAGGCACAATTCAAACTAAGGTAATTTTACCAAAAGCATTATCAACAAAAAAGTTGCAATTCAGCCACATCCTTAATAGAGTATTTCTTTTAATGTGCAGTAGTTAATTACAGAATGGCAGTTCCCTGAGGAAAATACATTAATTGTTAAACTGCACCATTATTCAGTATGGAGTTGTAATACTTTATTGTCATATATAAGAAGAATTAAGTGGATAATTTTTTTTCTTTTTTCTCCAGGGCATGTAATTCATTATTTACAGCATTAGAGAAAAGTCAAGAAGCCATTGAGATCACAAGTGAAGACCATGTAATACAGGTTTGTTCCAGTCATAAGTACAGCAAATTGCTCTGTATTTTGTCTATGATTACTCTTTCTTACAGCACAAGAATCTAATCTAACCTAATGGTTCTAAAAGACTGAAGTGAGTTTAGCTGTAGTGTAGAATTTCCTCAGAATTTAAAGTGTCTTGCATAAATCAAATAACTTTTAAGGGAGATTGTTGTTTGTGAGTGAATAAGGGTTTACTCTCTTGTTTTTATTTTTTGCTTTGATTCTTTATCTCTGTTATTCATTCTTTCTCTATATCAAGAATGAATGCAGCCACTGGCTTATTTGCATTATTTTCCAAAAATATCGTGTGTTAATTTGATGCTCTTTAAAATCTATTGCATGTTCTATTTAAATAATTTTACTTCTTCTTTTCTAAAATCTGATACTGTTTGATGTATCAGAATTTTTGGGCCAACTGTTTTTGAATGTAATCCTCTCTTAGAAATTTTTTTGAAACAGGGAAAAGAAACTGTGCTTAGGTTTGCAGTTCTGAAAACCATCATCTTTTTAAAGGAGTTAGTTCCATCCCTGGCTATGAAGCAGTGAGGAGTGATTTTATTATCAGTAAAGAGCTTGTGTCTAAGCCCCTGGGAATTAGAACATGCATACAAATTGTACCTTCTTGACCCAAATCTTGACAGTGGCAACTTCATTGAAGGATGTGCCTTCTTCATCCCTTTTACAAAAATAACAGAACACATCCTGAAGTTGTTTTAAAGTTTTTTTTTCAGACCCAATTTTGTCCCTCTGCTGGCAGCCCCAGAGTATGAGAGAAGTGACACAAAAACTGCAGTGAGATGCAACATTCACTTTAGGGAGAAACTGCTTTTATTAAATTCCACTTCTTCCACTCTGCTTGGCTGGGCTTTGCCTGGACGGGGGAATAGTGATGGCTGGCCCTTGCACAGGATTAGGTGATGAATTTGCCAAGAAATATGGTTAATATTCCATGGTAACCCACCATCCTCTTTGTGATTTTTAGGAACACTGAGGTAGGTTTGAGGTTTATTGGTTTGGGAACTGACAGAGCCCATTTTTTCAGGAATTTATGTTGTCTGTCTAAACTCTGTGGATATGTGATACTCAGCTGCTTGCATAATTTCCCTCTCTTTGCTGACATGCACACACTCTGCACAACTACCCCCAGCATGGAAATTCCTGCTTTGCTTCACAAAGAAAAAAATGTGAGCATCTCTCTCAGGAATAGTGCATGCAGACATTTGTTCCAGGCTGGGAAAAAGATCTCCTGGTTAAACATTAAGTATACTGTTGAATGGGTATTTGTTTGTTTTTATTTCACAGTACGTCAACCCTGCTTTTGAAACAATGATGGGCTACCAAATAGGTGAACTAATAGAAAAGGAGTTAACAGAAGTGCCTATAAATGAAAAAAAAGCTGATTTCCTAGACACTATTAATTCCTGCATAAAGATAGGAAAGGTGAGTAATGGCATTGTATCACTTTTATTTGCTCCCTGTAAGGGTTATTGTGGTCCAGCAGTGACACACATTGTGACTTGCAGCTTCACAGACACGAAGCATTTACAACTTACTTAAAACAAGAACAGGAAGTAAAAAAATGTTCATTTTTTTAAGGCCTTCTTTCTCTTTTCTTGCTTGGTAGAGGTACTTGTTTTACAAAAATAAGTGACTTGCTGCATTTCTCTATAATTTATGCTGTTTGTAGCAAATGGTGTGGGAGTACCGAAGGAAAACGAGATGGGTGCACATGGTGCTGTGTAAATGAGAAAAGTACCATACTGAAGCATTTCACCATGAAATGTGGAAGCTGATTTGCAAGTCCAGACTGTAAAAATACCGAGGAGACATTTGCAATATCGCCTGAAAGCGATGGGCAGTGCCAGCTGCCAATCTGCTCAATTCCCTGATGGCACGAGAGCTGCCTAATGGATTTCCATTAGAAACGTTCATTGCCCCGAGATGAGCTGGTTCCTGATGTCCCTGAACACGGCACAGTGCCTTGTAGGAAGAGGTGGTGGAGGCTGCACAGGGAGGTTTGGGAATGGCTGTGTTGGATGATGAGCCCAGGCTGGGGGTCAGCAGAGCTGGCTGGGTCACTGGGACCCTGGGTGGGAAGCAGCAGGACGTGGCACAGAGCAGGGAGATGCCAGAGGGAATCGTGGCACACGGGGATGCAGGAGCACCAGGGCAGAGCTGTGGTGAGCAGGGCTCTGCAGGTCAGGGTGCTGGCACTGCACTTGGTGACAGAAGCTGGGATTTGCACATTCCAGGTGCGTTTCAAGGAGGATGTGGCGCTCATTTCCACGTGTGTTGGCCTCTCGGGAGAGATCCCAGCGACAGGCCGTAGTTTGGATCGTGGTGCTTCACACCTCTGTTGCCTGACTGAAGTGATTTCAGTAAATGTGTGCAATGCAAAACTGATGTTAGGAGGGAGTATTTATTAAGTTGCAATTCAAACACATCAGATGTGTCAGGCCTTAAATCCACGCCATCAATTCACAAGATACGAAGCGATAAAGTTTTAAATATTTTAGTGCCCTGATGAAAATTTCATTAGTAACAGAAATACATTTTACTCTATGAATGATAGGAATCTAAATCTAATTCATCTCCTTCATTGTACTCATTTTACTCCTGACTGTGTGACTTCAACAGTGAGGGCTAATGAAATACTACCCACTTAAACCCCTCTGTCTGGAGCAGCTTAAGCTGTTTTAGGTGGATATATTCTGTTTGCAGGTGTTTTGTGTTTCCCCTTGGAACATTTTATAATATGTAATCTACACAACCTTACATTTATACATTAATATAAAAACGAATTGCCAATTAAATTATTACAGGAAGCATTTGCAAGTAGAGGTTAACTGTGAGGAACAACCTTTGAAATACTTGAAGTTTTGAGATCATTTGTGTCATGATACTGCAGCATTTTCAGAGGTGCCCGAGTTACCTGGACCATTCTGACATGGTCTGTGTGTAGTTTTCAGGCTTGTGATTTCTTTATATCCTAAATTTAAAAGACTACACTACAATAGGCCATATTTTGGCTGCTGTAGGTTACAGCATATCAAAAAAAGGAAACTGTTTGCTGCTGTGATATTCTCTTGTCAACAGGTTTGACTGTTCTGAACAAATGTGGTACTACACTAACATAGTAATAAAAATAATATAAAGCAAGTTTTTCTGACCTTTGGAAAAATCTAAGCTGCATGAAATTTATTTCTTGCTTGTAAATGGAATTCAGGAAGGTGGACTCTTGCAGCATTTCGCCTCTTGTGCTGACAAGCACAGTGCTGTGAGCAAGTTCAGTATATTCAAACAGAACTTCAAAAATTGGTAATTGCATGATACATAGGAATTCTTGGGTCAGGATGTTGTTTCTCTTAGTAAAAACCATATCTCTGGAAGTCAATTTGTTGTTACTACAGCTGGCTGTAATTTGCCAGAAGGCAATGTTACTGAAACGTTCATCCATCCGTAATGGAGGAGTTAAAAAAAGGTTGTGCTTTCCTTCATTCTTCTGTTTCACGATTCAAATTGCATCCATTAAGATGAAATGTGCAATTCTGCCTAGAGTTCTTGCTGCCTCTGATCTCTGCAGTTTGACACCAAGCTCTTGGTTTTGCTTTTTCTGGAGTGAGATGAGCAGCTACTGATAAAACAGAGAAGACACTCAGTTCCTCTTGCTCCTGGGGAGCTGCTTGCAAGGTCTTTCCAGAGGGGGTGGGAGAGCAATCACACTCTGGGATAAAGGTCTCTGGCAGCACCTTCCTAACTCAGCCTTTGGTTCTGTGAGATGGTTTTCGTGTTGTCTCCTGTTTATTTTGGTTTGCTCTGTTTTCTACAAGCAGTTTGCTGGACTTTGCTGTCTATTGCAAGAAGCCCCAGCCTGAAAGGAAGGCTGAGCTGAGCTGGGGGGTTCCTTGCTGTGCCTGTGTGAGTGCTCAGTGGGATAGATCAGTGTGCCTTGGCCTTCTTCACGGGGTTTGAAACCTCAGCACTGATTCACTCCGTAAGGGGTGAGGCTCTGGGGTTTGCTGTGTGTGGTGTTTGCTCTCGTTTGGTCCCAGCACTGCCCACAGCAGGGACTGGCCACGGTGCTCGTGTGGCTCCAGTGCAGACAGAGCCGTGGGCTTGACTGACAGCACATCTTGGGAATGGCTCTTCCCTGCTGGATTGCTGACAGAGGCTCTGGGAGGGAGCATATGGTGTTCTTAAAATACATCTCAGTAACATCCCTGGGAGAACTTTACCTACCAGCAGGAGTTTGGCTTGGACCTCCTGTTTCTCAGAATCGCGCTGACCTTTTCCCTCACACATTTCCTGCCGCAGTTTCACAGGTTTTAGAAATTCACAAGTTGAAAGATTGATCTGTTGACTAAGAAGAGCACATTAGTGAATAACCTGCCTTGAAAAGGATGCGCTTTCAGTGAGGGAATTATCCAATCTGTAGCTTATGACTTCACCCCTTTGTGCACATCCTGGGTTTATTACCTGGGTTAGAGATCAATTACTCATCTCTACCTCATCCTGGTTGTCAGGAAACTATTGATATGCATAGTTTTAATTATGAGAGCATTGAATTTTGTGGTGCTTGCTTTGTCTTCATTTGTATTCCTCATGCAGCTCACAGAAGATACTATGCTCACTACACAGTTTGTTATGCACAGTTCTCTTCTCTGACAGATTCTCAGAAAAGCCTTTCATATTTTTTTCTGTACAGCCTGTCACCATGCAGTTTTCTGTGGGCTGGAGTCTTTATTTGCTGGCTCCATCAACATAAATGTAAAACTCTTCTCTCTGTACCTGTTCTCTGGCCTCCTTGATTGTGAAATCTGCCAGTGTCACATAAATAAATATATATTGTGTGCCTCATGGAGGTGTTTTCACATATGTAAGACCTGATCTAAAGTTTGTTGAACTCAACTGAAATACAGCAATTGGCCTGAAAATTTTGTGTTAAGTGAACATGCAAGATGGATTCAATTACTCATTAATCACTTGGTATTTAGTAAAGGCCCAGCTCAAAATATGCATCTGTTAAAAAAGACCACCAACAGCTATTCTAGGGATGGAAACACACAGGCAATCCTAAAACCAGAGTGCTTTTAGAGGGGAGGCAGAATCCAGGAGCTATTCTACTGGGCTCTCTTCTGCTTTAGAAAAAACCAGAATAAATCTCTTCTGCTTTTTGATAGTAAACTGACAGTATGGAAAGTAAATGTGCTGAGATATCAAAGCATGTTTAGTCACAGATATATTTAATGTGATAAGACATCCCAACCACGCAGGAGAGGCAGTGCATCCAGCAGGGAAGGGGATCAGGGCAGTGTAAGAGCTTTGCAGTGACCTTCCTGTCCTGGGTGCCTGGGGGGACTCTGCTCCAGGCAGAGGCTGCTCTCAGCTCCTGCTCTCACAGGGCTCCTTGCCAGCTCTCCCCAAAATGAGCTGCAACACCACTGAGGTGGGATGGGGAAGAGAATGCGTGGTTCTGATTCCCACAGCTCCTGAGGCCCAGCTGCTGCCATCAGAGCATTCCCAGGCTGCCCCTCTGGAAATTCTCCGTGCACTGGCAGCAACACAATGACCTACAGGTTACTTACAGGGGAGAAATCTGAGGGTTTGAGCACAGTTTAGCCAATCCTGCCTGGTTTTGTGTTGTGAGACAGCTGTCAGTGAAAGAAGGTATGGAGCTGCAGCTTCTCTTTGTGTTTTATCTGAACTTCCTTCCACTTGAATTATTTTTTTCAGGAATGGCAAGGAATGTACTATGCGAAAAAGAAAAACGGAGATAGCATACAACAAAATGTGAAGATACTGCCTGTCATTGGACAGGGAGGGTAAGTATGAAAGCTAAAGCCACGATTTGTGTCTGAGTGAAGGCTCAGTTTAGAGTTCAGTTGCTTTCAGCAGATACTGGATTATCCTGCTACTGAGTACAATGGAAGCTCATGCAAGGAAGGGTGCCTCAGACCTCTGCCCTTAATTCCTTGGGGCAGAATCAACTTTACATGCTGTGTGCAGGGAGAGTGAAATTCTCCTAATTCTCCCCCAAAAGGAGCCAAAGATGCAGATGTGCTCACTTGTGACTCTGACTTTCTAATTCTCCCTGGAGTGCAGGTGCACCCTCCTGTCCTCCTGTGCATTGGTACCACCAGGACCCAGGTCCTGTTTTGCTGGGCACCTGCACCGTGCCCTTCCACGCTCCCTTTTCCCTGCCCCTTTCATGGCTGTTGCCAGTGATGAGGTCACTGTGTGCTCTGATCACGGGCAGAATTCAAGCACGTCTAGATTTTTATGCAACTTCCACCTGGTCCCCAAATCGAGCCTTTGGAGCAGCCAGGTGTCAGCAGTGAGTTAGAGCTGAGGTTTGGATGGGAATTAACACGCTGTTTTTTGCCTGCAGAAAGATTAGACACTATGTGTCAATTAGTAGACTGTGCAATGACAACAATAAGGTAAGTGAAAACAGTGCTACGCTCACTTTAGTTTGAGCCCTAAGTATTCCAAAATGATGGCAAAGTTCTGGCTAACTGGATTTCTCATACTGAATTGTAGGTGGAGAAGACATGTGAATGTATTCAGGCTGAATCTCAGACAGGTACGACACGTCTCTTCTGTCCCAGTGAGTGGAGAACATACCTGGGGAGAGGATAAAGGCCACTGTTAGTGGTTTGACTGAAAACAGTTTCACAGAACAGTCCTATTTACCTGGTGATAAGCTGGGAATCCGACTCAAAAGGCAGGAAAGTAAATACAAGCCCCCTGTCTACCTGCCTCACTTATTTTAGAGGTGACATAAAGCAACCCACCTTTAAAAACACAGTCACAGGGCCCCAAGTTGTGATATTGCTGGATTCAGTGCCACAGTTCAGCTGTAGGTGGTGGATCTCTGTGACAGAATTAGAAACAAGAAGGATGCTGTCATGTCATGGTGTTGCTGTGGCTGCTCTGTAGCTCAGGGCACCTGTGTCTGCACTGCTTTGGGCTGGATTTTGGGGAGTTTGCGTGTGGGTGGAAATGAGGATGACCAGCACCGCCATCCACCCTCATCCCAGGTGTCAGCACTTCAGTTAGCACATCCTTGGTGTCCATGCTGTAGGTGCTTGTTAAATGTGGCCTTGGCACAGGCTGAGTCCTGCAGTCCATGAGGAACCTGGGATGCACTGCCTGGTTTGCTGGCGTGTGCTGTGCTTTGGCCCACCACTTCTTGGTGGCAGGGGTTACCTGAGTGAACTCAGGTGTGCTGCACAGGTTGTGTTCACAGCTGCAGTTGTGTCACAGTGGCAGGAGAGGAGCTTTTCCCTCCACACTGTTTCCTTCTGCACAGACATTTAAGCCTGTTCTGCCTGAGAACTTGGCTGGGTTCAGGACAGTGTAATAGGGCAGGAGCTGTAAAAGGCACTTTGATCAGCTCTCCTCTGCTGAAGCGTTGAGGTCAGTGTCACTCAGCTGCTGCCAGGCTTTTCTGAGCTTCAGTTCCCTTAACATGCATCTTAGGCAAAGCTTTGTGTCGTTATGCAATATCCTTTTCTTCACAGATACTCAGACTTGCAGACACAAAGACATGAGGAAAGGATCCCTGGATGTGAGATCCACAACATCACGAGGGAGTGATGGTATGTGAAACAGCTCATCGTGTTGGGTCTGGCTGAGTTGGAGTTGTCATGCAAACCCAGTACACAAATTAATACATTTCTTACCTCTTCTCTTGCTAAAGATATGAAGATCTTTTTTTTTTTAATTTTGTTTTCTTTCACTGTGTTGTATTTTGCTCTGTTAGATCACCCCAAACTTGATAGATGAGTCACATACTCAAAACTGTTGCTGATATTTGCATGCTTTTGTTAAATCATTCCTCATCCCAGTCTAGGCAGCATACACTGGTGAAGCATGTCCATGGCAGTGAGAATACAGCCATGCTCCAGCATAGCAAAAATAGCATTGATTCTTCTTCTTAACAACTGCTCAGCACAATGAGTAACAGAGATGTGTCTGCATTTTATAGCCAGCACAACATCCAGAAAAATCTCATCTTGACCTTTTCTCTGCAGAACCAAAATTGCTAACCGATATAAAACATTTGGTTTTAAATTTCCAATGAATAAGAGGCCAGAACCTCTGCTGGTTGTATTTGGCATAGATACCCACTTGAAAAGAGCTTCAGTGATCTACCTCAGCTTGGAAGCTGACTCATTATGACTTGTCATATTGCATCAGGCAGCAAGGGTAGCTACATCCTGTAATAACCTAAATTCAGTGGTCACCTACCTGTACCTGCCAGTTTATACACACACATCCGTATGGTCTTTTAACTGAGTTTGTCACTGAACATTTTAATCAGTTTAAATAAAAAAGCAAGGCCATGATTTTGGCAGGCTGTCACAGCCACTTACCTCCAGTCAGGGACATCGGTGGTTCAGCCAGCACCTCTTTGCACTTGCGTGTCCCCAGCATCACAAACGTGTGTGTGCATTCTGCAGCAGAGTGCCTCTGAAAGGCACAGCAGGGCAAGCAGTGCAGAAAAGGCCTTGGGAGTTCCTGGCTGGATGCTCCCGTGGGTCCCTGGACAAATCCTGCTCTGTTTTGCTCGCAGGCAGCTCCCAGCGGCGCCGCTCCTCCATGGCCAGGGTCCATTCCATGACTATCGAGGCACCCATCACCAAGGTAATGTCACTGCTGTGCTGCAGCACTGGGGCTCCAGGCAGCTCCAGCCCCTGCTGAAACCCCTTCCCCTGTTCCACCTGCCCACTGCTGCAGCTCCAAAAAGCCAGATACTCTGAGCAAAGGTCTCCCAAACCTGCCTGGCAGAGTGCCATCCGCGGGGTCAGCCTTCACGTGATCCTTTTTAAGAAGGAGGGACTGGAGTTCCTCCTTCTTACTTACACACAGAACTGCTTCCTGAAACTGTCCAAGGGATTGTCAAAAATCAGCTCTCTAATAAACTGAGAGAGGCAAATGCAGTAAATCCATTCAGGGACATTTTGAGGCTGTGCCTTGGAGGGGAAACTCATTAATAAGATTGCTGTCATTAAGGCCACGATCTTATTCCCAGAGTCAGCAGCAAACATCAGTGTTTCAGTAACGTCCCTTTCATTTTGATTTTCCCCCATGTGGGATTAAAGTTTTAGATCTTGTTATTTTCCTGGGTTTTCCATAGCAATTAATGAGTGTCTCTGCTTTTTTAAAATCACTGCTAAGTTCACAATCTGTCTGATGCTACATTAGGTAATAAACATCATCAATGCTGCACAAGAGAGCAGTCCCATGCCAGTTGCAGAAGCTTTAGACCGGGCTTTGGAGATTTTAAGAACCACTGAATTGTACTCTCCACAACTGGGGACAAAAGATGAGGATCCACATACAAGTGACCTTGTTGGAGGGTTAATGACAGTAAGTACTTACTGCCACAAACAGCTCTTGATTAATGTTCGCTGCCTGATTTTCCCAGTTACTTGATCTTTATCATCTGCCATGTGCTCTGCCTCTGCAATGCCAGATTTTCAGGGAAAACTGCACACTTCTTTTTGGGGACTTTCCCTCCCTCTGCTTTGAATAATGTAGCACTGAAAATGGCAAGAAAATTGGCCAGCCCTGTTAAAACATTAGTTTAGCTAGAAATGGAAACTAATACCAGTTCTTTTTCTTTTCAATGTGATTCATTTGAGTAAGGTATAGATGGGAGAGGAAGAAAGAAAGAGAACCAGATACTTGTATTTATTAATGAGGATTAGAATGACATGCATTTGGGGGGATTTTCAGTCTACCAAAAGAATGTGTTTTCAAAAGGATGCAAAATACATATTTTTGTTGCTGTTTGTTGGATTATATTTGTACCTGTATCATGGTACCCAAAGCTGAACTAAGGGCACATAGCAAAGCAAGAACTGAAACCTTCAGAGCCTGGAGTGTGACCCTCCTGATGGTAACAAGATGGGTTTAGATTAATGTTACCTGTGCCTCAAGGATATGTGTTCTCATTTGTCTGTGGGTTGCATGTGAAAGGCTGCATCAGGAAAAGAAATTTACAGTATGTTGGATGCAAAAAGGCTCACGAGATGTGAGCTTTTCAGAGATGCCTCTGGGCTGTTAAAATTTCATGCTGGAACTGTCGTGATGCCTTTGTAGTGTCTATCAGAATCTTCAAATGGTTTATGTGTATTTTTGCCTTTTAAAATACCACAGCAAATATCTGATCTGGAGAAACATATGGGAGACTCCAGGAATTCCAAGAGAAGACCTGAGTGGTTCATATTGGGTTGTATTTACTAACTGAGCAGACAAAATTTATTGTTGCCTTAACTATAAAGATATAGGAAGGATATTGATACATACAGTCATTAGTATCAAAGAGAATCTTTTCTCCTGCTGAATACATGAGTCCATAAACTCAGCTGTTTTCTCTTTTTTGTGGATTATTGATTCTTACATGCATTTGTATCCCGATTGTATTTGGTCCATGAACGTGAAGATAACAATATTGCAAAATATAAAATCCCTACTAAAAATAAACCAAAGGCTCTTTTATGGAGCAATAAGAAAAGCTGAGAGAATTCATTTCAGAGCATATGGCATGGTATGAGTTTTAAAGTTATGAGAGAGAAACATTTTTCCATCAAAGGGTCTGCAGAAAACAGAATCATATTGTTCCATTTGTGTTCAGAAGTTATGTCTGAGAAGGGAATCAGTAATATGTTATTGGATTTGAACTCTCAGGCAGGAAGGGCATCTGGAGTTCAAAGATAGATTTACCAGATACAATTACACCTACTATTTCAACTCCTAAAAAACTAATCTTTGATTCTAAATGATAGGCAGCATCTGGTGTCCTAAATGTTTGTGTCATAGCAGTTCTATTGAACAGCCACTCTTGTGCTCCCTTTCCTTTTAAATCACAAAACTCCAGACTCATTCATTTACAAATGTGAAAATAAAATTTACATCTAACAGTTGTTTTAAGAGCAGATATTCCATGTTCAGATACAGGATCCACATTTACTTCTGCTGTACTTGGTGTGAATAACATTTTTAGTAAGGTGCATTCAGAAATATTTTTTTTAAACACTGTTTTTCTTACATCGTGGGCTAAACTTGAGCTAACAGCTGTAACCTCAAAAGAGCAAGCAGGATTTGGGCCACAGCATTTAGAATTACAAAACGAAAAGTAAATACTAAATACATAATTCTGTTAGTTTTAATCCATCATCTCAGTGCTCACATCTAGGCACCATGCCAGAATTAAGCCTCAGAGGCACCGAACTGAAGAACAAACAAGCACACGTTCTGTGTGATAGAAAGGAAGCCTCAGAGTAATTTCATCATCTGCAGCCATGAGATTCTTATGCTGCTGAGGTGACTGCATCTGCCAGTACCAGGGCAGGAGAGCAGGGGAATGTCCCCATCCAGTCCCTCCCACTTCCCACCTTTGCCTGTTGGTGGGAAGCGCGTGGACACACCGCGTCTGCTTCGTGGCGCACAAACACCCACGGCTCGTGTGCGCGTTGTCCAGGCAAAGACAGATGTGAGGCTGCAATTCCAGACCTCCATCTGCACCTGATAAACTTGAGGTTTTACCTCTCTGAGTCCATGTTGTGTCCCCCAGCCTGCAGTTTCTCCTCTGTTACGAGCTGTGTGTAAAACAGGCCAGTGTTAACAGTGCAGGCAAAGAAGGGAGAGGCAGCTCTGGTGGCTGTGCCAGGCTGCAGTCAGGCTTCTCCGAAGTTGTTGTGCTGCTCTTTGGAGTCATCATCTCCCAGACCTTTTGTGCAATACCTTGCATTTAACCTGCAACTTTCATTTCGCAGGACGGTTTGCGAAGACTATCAGGGAACGAGTACATATTGTCAGCAAAACGTAAGTTTTAATTCAGCAGCTACTGAGATGCTAGAACATGTGCAGAAATTTCACAAACAGGGGAAATGGGATTAGATTTTCTTTTTTATGAGCATTTTTTGTGTGGTTTTTTTTTTATCTCTAAAAACCCTTGTTTTTCTGCAGCATTACTGAGCTTTATAGAAACGAGTTGCTGGGTGGTGCTACAGAAGAGAAAGCATGGTCATTCAGTGAAATTGTATCTCACTATTAAATATACTGCTTAATATACTGTTAATAAATACATATAGTAATAACTGTATTCCTCAAAAGAGACTCATCAGGTCGCTGGCAGTCTGAGCTCTCCAATCTCCCTCAATGACATACCCCCACGGATAACACAGGCAATGGAAAATGAGGAACAGTGGGATTTTGATATCTTTGAACTTGAGGCTGCCACCCATAAAAGGTCAGTAAACGCAAGAGCTCATGAGCTGAAGTTGCTGAAAAGTGACTTAAATGTCATCCTGTAATCAGATCCTTAAGTTCTCTACCTGTGTTTTTAAAATGGAATTAATTTTGTGTTCAGTGTCAGATGTTAGAAATTTTCTCATTGTCATTTCTAGTTGTGTATGCATCTTAAATATCTTCTATTTCATCATACACTATTTCCTGCAAATTCCCAGTGGATGTAAGTGAAGATTATATATCTTTGGTATGGTATAATGACAATACAACATAATTTTTAAAGCCTTCCTTTACTCAATAATAGAAAAGTTATACAAATCAAATTATTTTCTTGTGGGGATTCAAATCCCTATTATGGCAAACTACACACAGAGTCAACATGCTGGTCTTGATTTGATCAGCTGATACAGATCAGGTTTTATTTTCTTTCCATTTGATGGGGTAGGTTTTATTCCTGAACAGTTCCAATACAGCTTTTCAGCAGAATTCCCACTGCCTTTCTCTAGGATTAGAGGAAGGTCTTGATTCTAAAATCTTGGCAAGCTACATTATATGTACAAGCTTAGCTGAAGAATATTTTCTGATGAAAAGCAGGGCATACCCATTTCCATCATGGAAGTTTTCAAAAGCAGATCAGCAGTTTTGATAGACTGTACTTCATTAGCAGCAAAGGCTCCCCCAAGACTGTAAATTGATCTTTCTGTTTAAGTCCTTGGTTTTGTTTCCTGATGCTTATCAAAAGTTCCCCTTTTGGGTCTAGTTTCACGCACCATGCTTTGTCTTAGGTAAAAGCTTTTGTGAGACACTAATTTGGAGGCCAGATCCTGCAATGAATTGACTCTCTTAAACCCTCTGTCAAAATCCCAGATCTGTAAGAGCTTTGAAAGGTATTCAAAACCAAAGTCTTAAGAAAGATGCCAGGCACTCAGTTAACATATATACACTTCATTTTTATACCATGGTTTTATGAGCCAAAAAGATGCTAAACCTTCTAGGGTTTTATTCTACTTTAGAATTATTTTATTTTGAATGAAGGTATTTACATCCACTTGCTGGTTTTCTTTCTTTGCTGCATTTGGATTTCTGATGAAGTAATACAGATAAGTAATTAAAAAGAAAAATGTAAAGATACAGTCAGTCTGTGTGGTTTACAACATTTAATGGGTACATTGCAGTAACTTAATTAATTATCCCAGCCAACATGCATGAGATCACCAGGTAGGTTTCTCTGTTCTTACTGATCTGGAGAGACCACAGAGGGACAAAGGAGGTACTTGGTTGCCTGTACTCTTACTAAAGGTGGTATGATTATGATTGCTTCCTACTGTGTTTAAATAATGGCAGTTCATCTGTTAAGAGAATCAAAGTGATTTGCAGTGACTCACAAGTATGAATATATTATTAGTATTGCCTTAAGTCCAAGCAGACATACGGTAATAAAGCCAGGATAATTAATTAAATTTTTAGTGCATTACAGTTCCCTGACAGAGAAACCTGGAGACACTTTTGTGTGGCACTGGGGGGGATTAGGGGGAGTTGACTTTATGTATGTTAGGTTTAGCATATGACATGGTAATTCTGTAATGAATCCTTACACACAATTTTACATGTCCTTAGCTAAAAATGCTGCATGGATCCATGCTGTTTCTGCTGTGTAATATTCTTTCAGCTGCATTCATTTCAAAACTCACTGTTTGTTTTTCTCCACAGGCCCTTGGTTTATCTGGGTCTCAAAATATTCGCTCGCTTTGGCATCTGTGAATTCCTCAACTGTTCAGAATCCACTCTGAGGTCATGGTTGCAAGTTATTGAGGCTAACTACCATTCCTCCAACTCCTACCATAACTCTACTCATTCAGCAGATGTGCTACATGCTACTGCTTACTTCTTGTCTAAAGAAAGAGTGAAGGTGAGTCCACATTTATGAGCAACAGCGGAGGTGGGAATTAAAGATGCAATCAAAGAAGGATCTCTCAGAAACAGATTCAAAAGCCAGATGTCTGTCTAGTGCCAACCACTTTGGTAACTCTGAGGTCAAAGAACTGGGCTGCTTTACATGAATTCCAGGATCTCTCTTATAGTATATACAGAAGGATGGATACCAGTATTACAGAATTGAACAATTCTTGATGGGAGAATAAGAAAACCTTTCTTTTCAAGTAAAACTTCTTCATATAGTTAAACCTTCTCAGATGGGTGAGCTAATGACACAATTACTTTTGTGATGGTACATGCCAAATACAGATTTCATGTGATAAATCACCATCTCCTGTGCCTTGTGATGGTCATTTTGCAAAAGACTCCCAGGACAATACAGGCCATAAAGTGGCCTGAGGCTTATAGAGACTGCATTGAAAAAAATCACTTGTCAGTACCATAACACCCACTGGGGTATCAGAGCCACTGACAACCAGAATAAATCAGAGCAACTTTTGCTCTCACGTGCCCATACTGGAGAAGGGGAGTGAAGCAGGGCCTGGTGTGTGTGCAGCAGAGTGGTAGGAGATATTTCTGAGGCACATTCTTGGGCAGAAATTCTGAACTGGCCTGCCTAAGGACAGTGCCAGTGATGGGCACCTGGCTGAGAAATCTGTGACTGTAAACAAGCTTCTGACAGCTCATTAAACTGTAGTAATTCCCTTAGCTTGGAGCTGCAGCTCATTAGTGTGCTCTCCAGAGGCTGAGTTACAAATACTATATATATGCCAAGTGGGGATAGAATGTCACTGGGTTTTTTCAGCCCCTGATTTGCCAGAGGTTTAGCTGGCCTTCCCAAGAATATCTATGAGAAACAGACAAGATCTGGATCCATTTCAATGCCACAGAAGCATGACTGCCTCCTCTTTTTCCAGAATGTTATTTCTGTTACTCTGTAGGCATAGGAAGAGGAAAAAGATGTTGCAGCAGCAGAAGGAGCAGAATCAAAGTTCAAAATTCTCTCTTTATCTTTTCAAAGTTACAGCCCAGCTGCTTTTGTGTTGCCCAGAGTTCAACTCAATCTAAACACAGAAAGCCCAATTCTGCCACTGAAATTCATGCTGAGAATAATTTTTTTTTTTGTAATTTGAACTCAGTTCTAACTTGCCTAGGAGAATTTTCTGGCTCCCAAATTGAAGCCATATTCTCAGAATCATTTCCACTTCTTTGCCATGGCAGTTAAGATAACAAAGTTAGAATCCTTGACTCGATGTTGGGTGTAGAAGTGCTGTAAATCCCTGTGAAATAAGCGTCAGGTAGACTGCTGTGGTCCTGCAGGTCAGGTATTCTCAAGTTTCTGGCCATTTCCCATCTGCTCAGGTCTTCCTCAGCCAGACTGAAGGCTGGTCAGTGTTCCCCTCTGAGGAGAGCCTGTTCTCAAACCCCTCTCTCCTAACTTCATACCACAAAGGTAGAATCCCACGAGCAGCAGCTGAAAGAAAGAAGGAAGAAGCTAACACACAGCAGGGAGTATTTCAGACAGAGATAACTATGAACTAGAGCAGAAATAATTATTTGCCCTCTCTTGTTCTCCACAAGACTCTCTTGACGGTCCTCAATGAAAAATATCCCCCTGCTCTGCAAAGTCAAGTCATTGCATTATTTCAGGAGGTGTAAAGCACAGGGTAGGGTTTGTCTTTTCATCTACCAAGTGTAACTATTCTGAATGGTAGTAGAGGGCCTGTAGAGGATTTGGACCTCAAATTAAAGCTGATTGGAATGAAAATGATCTGTACTGCTCCCAGATTCAAATGGGAATATTTCTGCTCTTGTGTCTCTTTCATTTTATTAAAATTTTTAATGTAATTGTTTTGTATCTGTGGTCCTTCACAAATGCCAGCATAAACACAGCACAGAGGCTAGTTTCCAAATGGATACAAAATATTTCTGAGATGCTTAGTTCTTTTTCTCCTTTATGCTATTAATAAAGTATTAAAACTTAAGTATAAAACCTTAAGAGTCAAAGAGTTTTGTATTTCATGACAGGGTGGATAAAAATAGACATAAAGCAATGCCCATTGCAAGTAGACATAAAGCCTGGAGTGCAGCATGCTTCCAGAATCAGGATGTGATACAGGAAGTATAGAACATGTGTCATGTAATTTATCCATGGATGCAAAACATCCAGTATTCTTCATAGAATATGCATTAGCTGTAACCCCAGGACACTGTTATTAAAAAACTGGATGTATGGACAACATTCCTTTCAAATTGTAAACCTAGCCAGCACGTAAGTGGAACATGATTAGGACACATTGAATTGCCAAAGGAAATGAAGGGGTCTGGTGGTAATAGAATAATTTTTAGCAGTATTGCTCTTTTTCCCAAGCCAAGTACCTTAACTCCAAGTGAAGGTGTTTTCAGTGTTGCTAGAAAACACAAACTAATTTATTACTTCACATTTGTTTAATTTGATGTGCTGTGACAAAGGTGTGGTTAAGGCAAAATTTAGGAGGTACAAAACGGCCAAAAAAGCCACGCAACGTTCAGCGAAGCTTATAATGAATTTTCCATTGCTCTGTGTAGAACATACGACCCTTACTGATCTCCAGAGTTTTGCCTTTTTATTCCTCAGCAACTTGGCTTAATCTTATGGGCAGAACAGGGTTTCTAATGAGTCTGCCAGGAAAACTCAGCACCCTTCTATTTTCAGCAAACTCTGGATCCGATTGATGAGGTCGCCGCACTCATTGCTGCCACAGTCCACGACGTGGATCACCCAGGAAGGACAAACTCCTTCCTGTGCAATGCTGGCAGCGAGCTCGCGATTCTCTACAACGACACGGCGGTGCTGGAGAGCCACCACGCTGCCCTGGCGTTCCAGCTCACCACCCGGGATGGCAAATGCAATATATTTAAAAACATGGAGAGGTAAGCTGGACCCCCAGGGGCCGTGTCTGCCCACTGACACCTCTCACTTCCTTCTGTGTAACATAAGGTGGACAGGCATCCTAGAGGAGGGCAGTGCCTTGTGGATGTGTCCATGGCCCTTGTGAAATTTGCTTCTGGAAGAGTAGAGTGGTTCTGCCTCTCCTGCAAAGATTTCTGACTAATTCCCCGGGGTCAGTTTCTCCTGTCAATAAAAAGGCAGAACCTAAGAAACTCAGTGTAAATCTTAATGTGAGAATCCAGAAGAGTTATTTTGTGTCATTGTAGAGAACAAGGTATGGCTGGGTGGGTAGAGAACAAGGAGAGAAAGAGCCACAGAGCATCAGTCAAGAATTAAATACCTTGCTGCAGTGGTCAGGAGAATGAAGGACCTGTTGCTCTTGCAGCCTCAGAGAAGCACTTAGGGCAAGGATGTGACCATTGCCTTGGTCCTCTCAAGGTACAGCAGAAAAATGTTGCTGAAAACCTGACAGGAGAGTGAGGCTCTGCTGAGTATCTGTGCTAAAAGCCTTGGGAACATGCAGGTGTGGCATGTCCTGGCAGCCTCCTAAGCAGTGGTGCCTCTGCTGCTGCCCAGCTCTGGCACTGTTTCTCCTAAAGATCCAGTCATGCCTGGAGCAAATAGGTCTCTACACACCAAAGGTACTCCCATCTAACACAGATGCAGCTGCCCAAGCCTTTTTTGCTGCTCTTTCTTCCCCCAGCACCTCTCTCCAACAGGAATGGTCTGCAGCATTTTTGTTAGACTTGTTTTAGCAACCAGCCCTTTGTGACCCAGCCAGCATTTTAATTGTTTCCTTCTTCAAACAGGAATGAGTATCGAACCCTTCGCCAGGTCATTATTGACATGGTCTTAGCAACAGAAATGACAAAGCACTTTGAGCATGTCAACAAGTTTGTCAACAGCATTAACAAACCCTTGGCAGCGCTGGAAGAAAATGGGGTAAGCAACACTGCGAGTCCTCCTTAAAATGCCTAGGCAGGGGCTGGGAACCCAGGGCAGTAGGAAATTCCCTCATGTGTTCTGGTGTTCTGAGAAAGTTCATCAGAAACATGGAGAAAGAGATTTATCTTTCACTCTGGGTTTGAATCCCCTTCTGCTTAACGTGGCTGTCACTCACTTTGAGGGTGAGTGGGACTCACTTGGATCCTGTTAACATCACAGTGATGTTGCACTGGGAACCAGAGCCTTGGGCTGTATGTTTTCATGTGAAAATGCCATTCTGATTAACCCAGTCACTCCCATGGACAGAGTGGCAAGACTGGGCATTGTTGTTGGCTGTTTCTGCAGAGGAGACAAGGTTTGCTTCAAAACAGAGGCTGAATTCCTCCCTCCCTCCCTCCCAAGGGGACGTGCTGGGGGGTGCAGCACAAGGGCAGGTCTGTGGGCTGGCATGTGGTGCATTCTCTGGGCATAAGGGCCCCCCAGTGCTGCCTGGCAGCAGTCATGGGGTTTCTGTCTGCTTTCTTCTTTAACCTTTAAACTAGATGATGGTGACATTATCTATCATACAGACATAATCAATAGCCATCTCGAACCCCACGGGCACAAAGAAATCGCCTGTTAAGAACTCTTTCTGAAAAACCACACCAGTTTCAATAACAGCTTCAACCAGCAGTTTCGTTGCCAGTAAGAGCA
This sequence comes from Aleadryas rufinucha, assembly GCA_013397815.1. Classification (NCBI taxonomy): domain Eukaryota; kingdom Metazoa; phylum Chordata; class Aves; order Passeriformes; genus Aleadryas; species Aleadryas rufinucha. The sequence goes on from VZTH01016851.1 coordinate 110,474, forward strand.
GTGTATAATTTTGTTGGAATTATTTTTGCAAAGAGAAGACTTGCAGGAGTGGTTATGATGAAGTTTGCATCGGTGGCAACGTCATGCAGGAGCCGTAATGGTTTTCTGTATTTTCTTACCATGATTTCTAGAAAGCCACATTTATGACTGTTGTGTGTAATGGGGGAAGGCAGTCTTTTTATTATCTGAGAGTGGGAGAGAAACAGGTCTTGTTCCTTCACCCATGAGAAGCAGGCTGGAGCTTAATTGGAGAACTGTACCTTTGTCCACAGGAGGATGTGCTAGAATTAGCTTTGTTCTTGGCACCCAGCGATGCTGATGGGAACTCTGTGAATGTGAAGCCAAAGTCCCAGTAGGACACTGGTTGTACTGAATAAATTAGAAGAAAGGATGTTAAGTTCCCAGCTGGGCAGCCTCTCTGGATGAGCAGAGCAGCATCAGTGCAGGAGGAGAACAAGGGAGCTGCTGCCGGGTGTAGTGCACTGTGCTGGCCCTGTGGGGTGTGTAACTCTCCAGGGCTCCTGGTCCTGCTGCACTGGCCTGGCTTGGTGTGCAGAGCCCCTTCTCCCAGCCCCAAGGATTGGGATGCAGCAGTTGTTTGAGCAGCAGCACCCATCCAAAGAGCCAAACTCTTCTTCTTGCCTGTTACAGAGAGCTGAGCAGCTGGTGCTGCTGAAGGACAGGGCTTGGAGCTGTACAGCCAGAGAGTAAAAACACATGCAGGGACACAGAAAAATGAAACAAAAGTTTAGTTCTACCCTTAAGCCCCAGAGGCTGCAGGGAAATAATCTGTCCCACAAGGCATTTGTGATTCACAGCAGATTGTGCCCAAGGATAGGAAGAAAGACAAAAAATATCTAATTTCTGTTGAAAACAAGAAGCAAAATGTTTCCCTTCTTCCAGCTGGGAGCTTCAGTTCGGCAAGTTCCTATTGAAAGGCCTGTAATGTGTGAGTGGGTAAAGCAAATTATTTACTGTGCTGAGCAGAACAACACTGTCAGCCCCTCTTTCAAGTCTGTTGTCCCTCTGGCTGCAGCAGTGAGTGTTTTCTGGCCTGGTTTCCAGTCGTGGCGGTGACTCAGTGTAGTGTTTGCAGGCTGAGCTGCCAACCGCCTGTTCCAAATGGGACAGTTCCACTTCTTTTTTCTTAAATTTATTATTTTCATACAGATTTGTTCAAAGAGCCATGCTGAGAAGCTGCTCTGTTTGTTTCCTTTCTGCTTTTGTTTCGTAAACTGAAAAAAATCCCTTTCCAGCTCCAGCATCCTTTATCCTCCCATTTCCCTTCATGATGTCACCTAAGCTATGACAGGAAGCCAACATGTGACATGCAGAGACACCTCTGCACTCTGAGCAGGATGCTGGGACTAAGCACAGTTAACACATTTTATTCCCAAGACATCTGCATCCAGCAAGTAGAACTGTGCCTTTGGTTTGAACAGATCACAGAGGTGAACATCCTTTCTTGATTCCTGGTGGTTTACCTACTAAGATATTCTCTATTATCCATAACTGAACCATCTCTAATTTTCCATATTTCATTTCCATGCTTGTGTTTCTGCAGCTTTCAGCACTTTGTGTTGGCTTTCTCATTTATAATTTTTCCATGCATTTGGAGGTGTATACATCTCACTTTGTTTCTTCTGTTTTCCCTCCCACATACCTAAAAATGAGGGAAAATAATTGGTTTGGGTGCCTCATTTTGGTGAGAACTGTGGAGCTGGTGTTTCTGAGCCATTTCTATACAACCAAATAATTTTTTTTATTACTGTCAGTTTCTTCCTTTAGGAAGAACTTTCTTCCCCACAAGAATTTGCTTCTGAAAAATGTCATGGTTTATTTGACCTAATAAAAGGTCAGCATGTTTCTGCTGCTTTGTATCTCCCTCTTTGTACAAAACACTGCAGGAACAGGTAGCACATTATTATTATCATTGTTGTTAGTTACTTCTTCCCTGCTCTGACTGTAGAGCAAGACCTTGTTAGGTCCCAGAGAAGTCTTGTATGTTCCTTGCTTCAAAGAGTTTCTATTCTGAGCAGACAGCGTTGTAAATTCCTATTCCTATCCATCCTTAAAGAGTCCAGCAGCAAGGGAAGGGAATGAGGAGCATGCCTGGGAGGCAGCGTGGGATCTGGCTCTGCATGGTAGCAGTGCTGTCAGAGTGATTGATGCACTGATGGGGTTTGTGTGCCAGGGGTGACTCTGCATCTCGGGTCAGTCCCTCTTTTTAAACCAACTGTTCCTCTCCTCACGTGCAAGTCCATTAATGCTCGGATTTCAGCAGAGAGTTACATTCTGCTGCCTACACGGTCCTCATCACTATGTGTGTAGTGACAAATTGATCCTCTCCACACTTTGGAGAAGGCAGATAAGGCATAGAGGGATTAGATGACTTGCCCAAAGATGCCCAAGAGATCTGCCACAAAGACAGTGACTGAATCCAGAGACTGGAGTTCAGTGCTAGCTCAGAGCTGTGGCTAACCTTCATAATCCACCTATAAATTCAGTTAGACATCAAACCTGGTAGCCAGTAGCAGGACTGATCCCTGTAGGATTTGCTGAAAGCACTCCCAAGGCACAAAAGCTTTTGAGTTAATGCATGGAGACCTTGCTAATGGATTGTTTTTAATTCTTAAATGTTACAGAATAACGGTGATGGAGAGTCAATCAAAACTGTTCTCAGGTCTCCTGAAAACCGTATCCTTATCAAGCGCATGTTGATAAAGTGTGCTGACATTTCCAATCCGTGCAGACCCAGAGAACAGTGTATAGAGTGGGCTGGACGCATCTCTGAGGAGTACTTTGCACAGGTAAGGCAGCTACAACAGGCTGCTGAAACTGCAGGTGAGCATCTCTTTGAAAGGGAGGAGCAGGGTGCCAGTGCCACAGAATAGCTCAGGCTGCATTGTGTAACGTGAAAAATAACCACCTTTTTATTTTAAATGATGGGTGTTACTCATGCCGACACAAGACTGGGTGCCTTCAGAGAGATGGAAGTTGACAACTTCTATTGTGCAGTTTCTGAAAAATTGAAGCTTTCAAGTTGTTCAGTTTGGAACTGGGCTTTTTGAGCCTTGCCTGCAAATGCACTCCCATCACACGAGGCAGAGCAAGGGTGTCTTCTGTACCCACATGCTGGCTTTGCCTCAGGAATAGGGTCATCAGGTTCTAGTGTTGGGATGGGAACAGCACTCGTTCCAAGGAATGCTGTAAGCCCTTAGCACACTGTGCTGAGGAAAGGTTTTAGGGAGATGTGGAAAAGGAGAGGGCAGTCATCATTACAGATGCTAGACCAAACACTGCAGTTGGAACTTGGCACCCCAAGCAAGGGGCGAGGGAATAAAAAAGGCATTTTGCCATCTGTGAGTGGGACAGATCATGGCTTTCATCAGAGATGGAAAATAGTTGAGCAGCTCTTAGGTCCAAAGCAGTCATAACTTGGTAATATGTGAAGTTACTTAGGGTCAGCATGTGTGCAGATACAGAAGGTGAATGTCTCTCTCTGTGGGAAACACTGGAAGGCACTATTTGTCTGCTGTTTCGCTGAAACTGAACAACTAAGTGCTTAAGATTAAGTTGCTGCTGCTTCAGATTTGTTCAGGTTCCTCCTCTGATTTAGCAGGCAGCAGATACTGCCACGCTCTAGTCAGTGCCAAACAATCTGCTGCTAAAAGAAGCCCATTAACAGAATGTGTCTTAGGTGAATAATCACAAATGTTTTTTGCAGACCGATGAAGAAAGGAGGCAAGGTTTACCTGTTGTGATGCCAGTTTTTGACAGAAATACTTGCAGCATCCCCAAATCCCAATTATCATTCATTGATTACTTCATTATTGATATGTTTGATGCCTGGGATGGTAAGCAAAACTCTGCTGTTTCCTGATGTGAATGCTTTGTGAACGTTTGAAACTGCTGTGATATAAAATTTCTTTCTTATGGCTCCTAAATAAAGGGAGAGAAAAGGGAAGATCCCTGCAGTTCAAGTAAGATTAATAACTTCATTATTGCTTATAAGTATTGCTACAAGCAGTTCTCATGGCTTCTCTTTAACATACTGGATTCAGGCAATCTTTAACTTTTTAAACTTGCTTCTCTGGAAACGGAGAACAGAACACATTCTCTTTGGTAGCTCTTTGAGCACGGTCATTTTGTCCGTGTTAATATTGATTATTCTTCAAGGCAAGTTTCTGCAGCCTGGAAACTGCTTGGGGGAGCAGCTGTTTCCTTCCAAGTGCTGCCTCGGTGGTAAAAGTGGTCAGAAATGTGACTCTCCTGAATGCCAGATCATGACATGTGACTGAGGTTTGAGGGGGCAGGATAATTACAACCATAATTAGCTATGCCCCTCCTGGAAAACTCTGTTCCTTTGCTGGGACTGGCAATACCAGTATTAAGTAGATTTACAGAACAGTTCTCAGTGGTCTGAGTGCTGAGAGCTGTACAGCCAAAACCATTTCAAGCACCAGCATGACAGATTTAAGCTTTTCTACTTAACACAGCTGCCCAGACGTTTCAAGTGATCCTTAAGCAGACAGAATCTGTGACTGCTTCAGTTCTGCAAACTCAATAATACCCTCTGCCCTTTCTTCCCTAGCATTTGCAGACCTGCCAAATCTGATGGAGCATCTGAATAACAACATTAAGTACTGGAAAGGACTGGATGGAAGGAACCTGCGAGTGCTTCGACCGCCACCAGAATAGCAGTTGGACCGCGGCGTGTCATTCACTAGCCTGATGCTTATTTATTCGAGCTCACTTTTGTCCGTGTGAATTCACATTTGTTTTGGTCTCTTCAGTATTACAGTCAAGCTAGCCCATGCACTTGGGGAACTTCTCACATTCAAGAGAACACGAGGTCAGCAGTTGACTTTCCACCAAGTACCGTGCGTGGACTCGGATGAGATAAGCCCACCGAGTGGAATTACACTGGATTGCTGCAGTGCTTGTACTGAAGAGGGTTTATTAGTGAACATTCTTCTGCGATATCTTCGTGCCAGCACGTGAAGGCTGGAAGACCCTGAAGAATCCTCATGAAAAGGACATTCACTAGAAGTTTATCTATTCATAGAGACTCACAGCTTTTATGAGAAAGCTACATGCTTTTTATAAGCACTTAAGACAGTTACGTAGAACAATCAGACATTTAAAATGCAGCTGTCTATGAAAGAATTTTTGATCTATGAGAAATAGATGTACTGTATTTTTTCACATCACAGAAGGTGCAATCATTCACTTCTGAGCACTACTGAAAGTGAGTTCTCCTTAAGAAATTTAGTAGCAAATGTAAAAAATAACACGAGAATTTTTGAGGTTGATCGTTAGCATCTATGATTAAAATGTTATGTTTTATTTATTTTGTTAGATGTTCAATATTTTCTATGAATTTATAAATACTTAAAAGCCAAAGCCAACTTTAGATGCATTATAAATTTACATGATTCATACTCATTAATATACATTTAATTGATGTACAGACCTTTTATTTTCATAATGCAAATACAAAATACTATACAATGATACATTTTTATTGCACTGTAAGGATAGATGTGTATGTTTAAATATTGTCTGATTTATGTTAATTAAAATAAGTTTTATTAAAAAGGTCTCACTTGAGAATAGTAGAATAAACAAGAACTGTATACTGTCTGAGCACCAGAACTGCAGTAGTTCTCCCACAAACCAGTGAGGACCACCTGATCTTCTCTTGGCTACAAAAATAATAATGTGTTGGAACTCTTTTGTTTTCTCCCATGACATTTTATGACTGAATTCCCTGTTAAAGTCTGCCTTATTTTATACAGTATTTCTACAAAGCATTCCACAGCATATATGAAGAGGTGATACTAAGCATCGAATGAATTTCAACATTTTATAGCCAATGTATTTTCCTCTGCCGTAAAAGAAAGAGAACATAAAACCACCAACAAAAACCTTTAACCCAAGAAGTTTGTAAAGGCTGTGTACCTTCACAGTTTGAATGCAACCTTCATAGCAACTACCAGAAAATAATAAAATGTATATTTTAAGAACTGTCAAGTCCTACCTATTTCATTTGAAATGTGTGCTCACTTTGTAGTTCGCAGACTAACAAACACAAGAAATTCTTTTAGAATAACTAAGATATATTTTGTCTGGGGAAGGGAAGAGTTGAGGGGGATGAACTGGCACAAGGGTGGTGAAAGGTGGTGTGTAGCTGGCAAGCCCCTGTGTTTGGGCTGCCCTTGGCAAGCCCATCACACCCTTGAGTGCCCTTGGACAAGTCTCTTCACAGCTACGAGCAGCGTCACGCTGGGTTCCACTGAAGGACTCGAGGAGTATCCTGTCAGCCTTCCCAGTCCACAGAAAGGCATCCAGAGGCACTGAGAGAGTTACTGACCGTCGTTACTGCAGAGGAAATTGACTTTAGAGACGTTTTGAACCATTCCTGAAGAAGCAGAAGCCGGGCAGAGGTGGATGATGGAGCAGTTCAGGGACTGCAGCAGGAGCAGCCTTAGAGGAGGTAAGAAAGCAAGAGGTGACCTCTCCAGGTGTTACCTGCTTCTGTGTTTCTCCTTCCTCTCCAAGCCAGTGAGGCTGATGGGCTACCACCATTTGTTCCTGTTAAGTGTCACGGCCTTCTGCTCTTACCCTGCTTGTGTGCTCTCCTTCCCCACTCAGAATTCATTTATGTGCTGTTGGGGCAGGGAATTCCCTTTCAGAATTTCATTGAGTTTGTTCCTGTGTGTATATTGCCTAAGCCAGGGGGCTCAGATCCTGCAAGGAGTGCCCAGACCATGCCACTATCTCACTGCCAGTAGTAGGACTGAGGCTTCTCTGGTCAGTCTTCCAGAGGTACTACAATCAGTGCTGAAGGAGCAGCTGTATTTCCATTGAAGGCTCAATAAAACAAGTATCCTGTTTTCACAGGGAACATGCAAGGAGAGGGAGAGTTGGCAGAAAGTTTTCCTGGCAATATTACATTGTATTTCCCTATGCTGCATCTATGGTAATCAGCTGTAATTTGCTACCTGGTATTAATCTCTTCTGTTCCTTGCAGGCTCCTGTGTCTCCATTAGAGGGAAACTGGATCACACCCTCAGTATCTCCTCAGCTTATCTGCTGCAGTGAGGATGGGAGAGGAACTGTGGGCATGTGGGCAGGAGCATGTGGGCCCAGAAACTGTCAGCAGGTAACAATCATAGAATCATGGAATCATTTAGGCTGAAAAAGACCTTTACGATTAAGGAGTCCAACCATTCCTCCAGCACTGCCAAATCCACCACGGAACCATGTCCCCAAGTGCCACATCTGCAGATGTTTTAAATCCCTTCAGGGATGGTGACTCCACCACTGCCCTGGCCAGCCTGTTCCAATGCTTGACCACCCTCCAAATGAAAAAATTTTTCTAATATTCAATCTAAACTTCCCCTGGTGCAACTTGAGGCCATTTCCTCTTGTCCTGTCGCTTGTTTCTTGGGAGGAGAGACTGACTCCCACCTGGCTACACTGTCCTTTCAGGTAGCTCTAGACAGTGATAAGGTCTCCCCTGAGCCTCCTTTTCTCCAGGCTGAACACCCCCTCAGCTGCTCCTCACAAGACTTGTGCCCCAGTCCCTTCCCCAGCTCTGTTGCCCTTCTCTGGACACGCTCCAGCACCTCAATGTCCTTCTCGTCATGAGGGGCCCAAACTGGACACAGGATTCAAGGTGTGGCTTCACCAGTGCTGAGTAGTACAGGGTGTTCCTGACACAGGCCTGGTGCCATTGGCATTCTTGGCACACTTCCAGCTGTGTCCAGCTGCTGCTGACCAGCACCCCGGGTCCTGTCCTGACGGGCACTTTCCAGCCCCTCTGCCCCAGCCCGTCACGCTCTGTGTGGTTGGTGAGACCCACCAGGTTGTTGAACCTCTTACCACTGGCATCCTTTCATGGATCCAGCCTGCTCAGATCCCTCTGCAGAGCCTTCCTACCCTCCAGCAGAGCAACACTCCCATCCAACTTAGTGTCATCTGCAAACTGAGTGAGGGTGCACTTGATCCCCTCATCCGGATCCGCAATAAAGATATTAAGCAGAACTGGCCAGAAAAAGTATTCCTTAATGAGCATAGTTAATATTCTGGGTTATATTAATAAATGGTAAAAAGCAGTTAGTTTAATCTGCTATAAAAATGCCTGATGCATCATCACTGAAAAGATGTGATCAATATGATTAATTCCCTGAAATTCACACTGCATCTTTATTTTCATTACTTGGACTGTAGAGCTGTGCTAATTAACCCTCTGTATCTGCCAGATTTATGTCCATATTGGTGTACAATAATTTCACTTAACATAAAACACTGATTTTCAGCCACTGCAGCTTGTTCACTCTCCTGTCCATCTAAATTTGCCAAGGACAGATTATAATTAAAATCTGGAACCATGATTCCTGATCTTCACTTCAGATTTCTCCCTGCTGAGCTTCTCTCTCCAGGCTACACCTCTGAAGCCTTCTGTGCACTGTGAGGCTGTGCCCATTCCCTGGGGATGATTCCAGGCTGCTGCCCATGCAGCATGAAGGGCCCTGCTGTGGAGCAGTAACAGCTCTAACCTGATACTCATCGCTCCAGGATGCAAATGTCTTAGGATCCCATTGCAAATGCTTCATCCATTCCAGATCCCCTTCCTTTATTCTCCAAGATTACTCAGCAACATCACGTGCCCTGTGCTCTGAACCTTTTCCAGCTTTTTGAACTGGCACTCAGTGATGGAACTTCCTGGGGACAGAAGTGGCTTTACTGATGGTCCTTCCCCATGGAAAGGAGAACACTGGCATAAACTGAGTGTGATTGAGTTGTTCCCAATTTCAGTTAGGCTGGCAGTCTTATGCAGTGTGTGCACTTTTCATTTGTTCTTGCTTTAATGCTAATACAAGAGTAAATTCCAGTGTAGGCATGATGAAGGAAAGGTCCTTTATGCACCTCCAGGGCTTCAGTCTTAAAGCTCTGTGTTTTAAAACTTCATAAGGTTCAACAATTCAGCATTAAATGACAGAATGGCTGGCTCTATTTTCCATGCTGCATATTTTCTATCAGGTAATACAGCTTCTAAACCTGGGTATCACTGTAGATGCTTCCAAGTGAGTCAGAACTGTTATGATCTGGTGAAAAAAAATGTTGGCTTCTTAGTAAATTGTCCTAGGTGAATATCTTGGTCCCTTGTATAAAATTCTGAGTAGTAATTGCTTATTCTGACAAAAGGAGAAACCAGACAGGTGGTATGCAGAGCTGCCTTGTCACAGGTCTGAAGATGGCTTTCATACTGCAGTTTACCCAGTGGCTATATATAAATTAAAAACCACCTGAAATGGAATGAATGCCTTGTTTTTTGTTGCAGTGCCTTTTTCTGTGGGTATTTCTTCTTGTCTCAATAGAGGCATCACTGATAAAACATTTAAGAAAATGTGTCTTGAACATGAAGGAATTGAGCAATGGCAAAGCCATTCCTGCATAAAAGAGAAGAAAGGATAATAGATATCTACTAATCATGTACTGGGTGCTGAGAAACAGCTCAGGGAAACAGCAGTCAGTTGTGCCCTTCAGTGAGACCAGAAGGGTTTGAGTCATGACTCTGCAAGGAGCGCTTTGAAATGAAGTCTCAGAGCTATTCACAAGCTTCAAAACAAATAATCTCTCTGCTGATGTGTGACATCATGCCTCCGAGGTGCAGGGGTCCCAGGGGTGCTGTTAAATGATAGCAGGATGGAGTGCACTTTGTCCTGACATGGTGTTTGGATGCAGAAAACAAGCTTTTAAATTGCTGCCATGTCCCTGTGCCGCCTGTGCTGCGGGTTCAGAACAAAGGGGACGTCCGGGTGTTTCAGCTGGTTTTTGTTCTGCCGAAGCTTTGGCTCTGTGGGCAAAGGGCTGTGGCTTAACTCCACTGAATGCTTTCTCTCCGTGCCTGCTTTGAATGTTACGTGGGTAAGGTGTCTCATGTTTTCCTTTATTCCCCTTGTTTAACATCTTTAAGGCTCTCCTCCCACACCTCCCATGCAAGCCTCAGTGGACTGAGCTCTGCAAGCCCTGTGAAGCAATGGCATCACATCATCCTCTTCAGCAAGCAAGGCAGCTGAGTTAGGAAAGGCCAGAGGACCCAGAGCCACTGAGCAAAATAGCTTCGAGGCTTCTAAATATCTTTGAAGTCCTGGACCTTCAAGCCCTGCCTGTGGTTTAACAGTAAGTGTTAGGTCAGGAAACAGTCTTCTGATCTTGTCATGTTCCCCTTTTCTCCCTCTCTTCCAGCTTCTCTGCTTCCATTTTTCTTCTTAGCTCATTTGCTAGGAGCCTCTGCCTTAATTTCCACTGGCTGAACATCTCCCTCAAACACAGCCATAACACACTGGGACTAAACCTTGCCTTTCAAACTCACTCTCGCTGCTTACCACAGCTTTTACCCCAAGAAAATCTTTTTCTTTCTGACTCGAGTTAAAGTGAGCCTGGAAAAATATCCTTCAATGGCTGAAAATCTTACACTGGTATCCAGAGGCAGAAGGAGAATACAAACACAGTTAACTGAAACAGCTTGTGAGCACTGCAGTGCTGCTGGGGCAGTGGGAATACGTGTGCAAGGTCTTTGGTACTGCACTCCCACGTGCAAAGTGGGAGCGTTTCCAGTGCCTTTGAGGTTATGTTACCCAGCTCAAGCAGCTGGGAACACTTGTTGAAATTTGAATCTGCCTTTTCTTGGTTTGCTTGCTCCCCCCCTCGAGTGGCAGGAGTCATTGCTGGAGCTGAAACTCATCTTAGTTCAGCCCATGGTCATTAAGAGAAATTACTTCATCCTTTTATCACATAGGTAGTGAAATAGCACACCAACGCATACAATTTTCAAGAGGAAGTGAGAAAGGTGATTCCTGTCTTTGAAAGAGAATAAGGAATTTAGCCAGTGTGTAATTATTCAAGTGAGAAGTTGGTCCTGTCTATATTTAATATTCCAGAGTGGTATTTGATGTAAATCCTTCCCCAGAATTCATTACATTAGCTTTTAGCTCAACCTGAGCATGCTGAGTGCCAAGTTCAGCATGCAGCATGTTTTATAACCAAGGAGAATGACGTCAACCTGGTGATCCTGCAGCTCCCCAGCTTGGGGGAGGAGGTATGGCTTTGTCTTCAGCCTAAAGATGAAATGGAATATGCTTGATAAGATTTTCTTCGTATTTGCAGTGTAAAATATGTGAGGAATATTGCTTTGTACCTCCAGCAAGAACTGTCCCTTTTTGCCTAAAAAAAAAAAAAAATTGCTTTGCTGGTAATACTATCCTATACAGAAAATGAAATTTTTTCCTTTACAGATATAAGTTTTACAAGCAGACCCACAGAGCCCTTTCACAGGTGGGTGAAACGAGCTGCAGGGATGCACAGGGGCTTGTGGGCATCCACCCCATGGCAAACCCTGGCCTGGTCCTGGGGCTGCCTGGCTGCTGCTGAGGGCTCTGCCTGGGATCCTGCTGAGTGCCAAAAAATGGGCAGAGAAACGGAGGAAGCAGGTGCTTTCATGAGGGTTCGCCTCTGGTGTTTTTCAGAGATACTGGGCAGAGCTCTGTCCTCGCACCCCACGGCGTGCTGAGCTTGGGGGACTCCCGGGGGAGCCGGATGCCATCAGCGGGGGCACACGGGGTCCCAGCGGGGTCCCAGCGGGGTCCCACGGGGTGGTGCTGGCTGTTTTGGACTCTGCTCACTGTAAGTAAGGCAGACTGCAAGGATCCAGCGGGAATAGGAATGCCCAGGAACAGGCGAGATGCCCACACACCCCTCCGGGACTGGGCTGGGAACAGCGCCCTTAACATCAGACACGGCTTTTGGGGTCAATGAGGGAGAAAGACTCCAACTGCTCTAATACAGACCATTTTCAGGACATTGGGAGAGCAGAGTGAAGTACTCCTCACCTGACAACCGAGCCCTAAAAGTGAGAGGCCTCTCCCAGCCCCTCAAAATCCATGCTGGCAGACTCAGTGCCAGTGTGCTGTCCCCTGTTAGGACAGATCTCTGACAAGCCAAGGTCAGAAAGCACAAAGTTTTAGCTGCTCTATCACGCCAGGAACAAAAAAAACCAAACCAAAACACCAACCAACCAAAAACCATACAGAAACCCCAACAGCAAAAATAAAAAACCGACCCAAACTCCTTGTTTTAAATTAAGCTGTTTTAAATAAACAAGTGTTCTTTGAACCACAGCAGAGCACATACCTAACAATGTTTGGTAAGTAAATATCAGTGACATGTTTAAGTCTGGCTCAGTAGGTATTAGCAAAGTGATATTTGTGTTGCTTTTGTTGTAACAAGAGTCAATCATGTTTGTAGAAGGTGGTCTGAAAAAGGGGACTTTGGATTTGGGGTTTTATTTCTTCCATCTGCCTTCTAGTAGCCCCACTTTGGGACTTAAAAGTCCTTCCCAGTTCATTGATTTTAGTGAAGTTATACTTACTTACATTGGCTTAGTTCTGTTCATAATCTGCCTTATGAGTGTTACTTCTTAGATAATTTTGTCTTTCTGAAGGAAACCTGTCCTGATTGCAAATATATGGTGATGTTATTATGGTGTGTACCTGAAATGCCACAGTGCTGTGGCTGAGGAAAGTTGAGACCTACTTCCACCTCCTCTGATCAGGTGCACCCTGAGCTTAGATTTTCTTCTTGTGCTGCAAGAGAGAGCCAGAGAGCCCCACACAGGCCTGCTCTCACTGCTTTGCCATGAGATACTTACAATGTGAGGGACTCAGAGGGACTGAGATGGCACCACACAGCCCAAAAGCCAATGGCTGCTTTTCCATTTGCAGCAAAACAAAAAAAACCCCAACAACAACATCAGTTTCTAATTTAAACAGCTGTTTATATAGGTGTTTGTATTTTTGTCTGTCTATCCTTTGACCTTTTGGTTTAACTCTTTTAAGAGCCAGATATGAACTCTAAGGTTAGTGCACAGAGGAATGCAAAGCAAGAGAACAGGCTGTAACAATGATGATGCTGAATTTGAAATTCCCCACCAGAAACCAAGGCTTCTTTTTCTGTTGGACAGGCTGGGAGGAAGTTGGACTGATTCCTAAGTGTCCTTTCCTGTATGTCAGTATGAGCCATCTCTTTGGGCATGCTCAGAAATTTTGGGCTTAATAAATCCTCACTGTAAACCACATGCTTCCATGTATGGGGAGCACAATGTGTATTTCATTGAGCATTTTATTACACAGACCATGAATATATCTGACTCTATTAGAGCAGCCTGGCTGCTGCTTTCACATCAGCACAGGGACACAAGGCAGGAGGCGTTGGAGTCATCACCTGATGATGCACTTTCCAATACCAGAGATGGAATATAAAGGAATTTTGTGTAGAGGTCGAGAGAAAACCTGAGTGTATTCAACTGGCTGCAAAATGCCTCCAAGGAAAGGGAGGCATGCTACTTTTGGCCCAGCCCAGCCTGGATGCAGGCACCTGTACAGGTGGATTTGGGAGCTGTGGAACATCCATCTCAGGAGTGAGAAATAACAACTTTGTCTGGCCCCAGCCGTGCTGGTGGAGACCCAGGAGCTGCTGAGAGCTGGTGGCTCTCGCCCAGCCTGGCCAGGGCTGTGCCGGCAGCGGGTGTTACTCTCGTGCTTCGGTCTGCAGGATCAAACACATGTTATGGGAAGGAACGGAGATGGACAAGCACAGGATGGTGGCTGCTGGAGGCAACGAGTCAGCTGTGTGCGGATGGAGCCATCACCGGAGAAGCCGCTCCATGGCCCAGCCGAGGGCAGGTAGGGCTCAAGTAGGTGCCGAGCTCGGCTTGGTCAGCAGTGCCTCGGGAAAAGGCTGCGTTAGCGAGGCTGGGGCTGCGGGGACACAGCTCCCACCGCGGGGAACCTCGAGCGGTCTCTCCCCGTCTGAGGCGTCGTCCCGGAGGAAGGAAGGAAGGCGGGCAGGCAGCGCCCGCCCTCAGCCCGCCCTCAGTGCGCACCGGCTCCGCCCGCGGCAGGAAATGGCGGCACCACGAGGTGAGGCGGGGGGATCTCATGGCGGGGGGGACCCGGCCCCGCTCCTCCCGCGGCGGGCTGAGGTGCCCGGCAGCGGCCGGCCGGCAGCGGGAGAGCGGCGGAGCTCGGGCACGGCCTCCGCTCGCACACCGAAAGGCCGCGCTCCCGTGCG
>VZTH01016853.1:7980-20525 GCA_013397815.1 Aleadryas rufinucha
TTTTTTTTTTTCTGCTGGAATGACAAATTTGGCCCCAGGCCAAGGAATTAACCTGACAAATAATGGTCAGGGGAGGTTAATGGAGGAAGCAGCTTAACTCACTCTTTGGGGTGTTTTGAGAAGCTTTAGTTTAAAACTCAGGCCTCAAGGGGCCATGCAGCAACAGGGCTGATTGTGTCTCCTCGTAGTTTATAGTTATTTTTCACTATTTTTATTATAGAAGCCCTGCAGGCCTTAACAGAGAATTAAGTTCTTTTGCACTGGAGATCTTGCATCGAGCTGATCCCCCGTTTTCAGAGCCTTGCAGTGCAAACACACAGGACAGATCAGGAATGGGGGTAGGGACACAACAGCATCCCTGTGTAACAGGCCAGGGCACTGCACTCATTAACCAGCACTCACTGATTACACAACTCGCCCAAGGCCACACCAAAATTCTTTGCAGGCACAGAAGGGAAATTCCAAATCCCCGGAGTCCCATCCTAGCGATGACTTCCCCATTTCCAAAATTCCCTGGTAGCTCATCACTCCTGTGCCAACACCCAGAAAAAAGAGGCAGAAGCTGCTGTGATGTCTCATCTTGCAGGACAAGACCCCTGTGCATTGGGTCAGCCAGGTGGAATAATTGCCTGCTGTTCCTGCTCCGTGCCCTCTCCTGAGCACAGCATTCACTCACCAGGGTTTATATACCAGCAGAGTTCATGAAACGTGAAGAAAAATCTCTTAAAAACTCTTTCTAATACATCATCCCACCAGATCTGAGCAATGAGGAAAATATTGTATATATTTGATAATATGTATAGGTCAAGCACTGAACAGGCTGCCCAGGGAAGTGGTGGGTTCATTCTGCCTGGAAGTGTTCAAAAATAGGAACATGGTTTAGTGTGGACATGGAAGTGCTGGGTTAATGGTTGGACTTGATGTTCTTAGAGGTCTTTTCCAACTTTAATGATTCTGTGATTCCCTTGTATTTCTATTTATATTTCTATTTGTATTTCTATTTGTATTTGTATTTGTATTTGTATTTGTATTTNGAGGTCTTTTCCAATCTGAGTGACTTTGTGATTCTGTGAAATGAACGATTCCTGTTCTGGGAGAAGCCCAGACTTCCCTCAGAGCTCTCAGAGCATCACTTGGGCTCTCTGTGCACTCATCTCAGTGTGCCTAGCCAAGAAGGAGCCTCACACTTGACCCTTCCCTGCACACCCCCGTGGCCGTGTGGCTGCTGCCAGTTGTGCTCGTCTGGGAGCCATGAGCTCAGCAGATGTCACCCAGCCTTGCAGCTGGTGAGGTCAGCAGCCTTCTGGGGCCATTTCATACCACTTTGGAGAAGTTTCCTCTGGTTTAATGCGGTTTTCTGCATCCGACTGTCATCCAGGGATTCCAGTCACTGGAAAGGTGGCTGGTTTGTACAAGGGTATGGAGTGATAGAACAAGTGGGAATGGCTTTAAACTGCCAGAGGGCAGGGTTAGATTAGATTTTAGGAAGAAATTCTTCCCTGTGAGGGTGGGGAGGCCCTGGCACAGGTTTCCCGGAGAAGCTGTGGCGGCCCCTAGATCCCTGAAAGTGCCCAAGGCCAAGTTGGACGGGGCTTGGAGCAGCCTGGGATAGTGGAAGGTGTCCCTGCCCATAGCAGGGGATTGGAACAAAATAATCTTTAAGATCCCTTCCAACCCAAACCATTCTCTGATTCTATGGTTTGGTCAGTGATTCACCTCAGTACAAAGTAGCCATAAAGCTGCCATGGGCTGTAGTGATGAGTTTTCTGTGGACTGGAGCAGAAATGGAGGTACTGAGCTCACAGAGAAGCACCCACAGCACAGGCACTGAGGGCTCCATTCAGGTTTTTAACCATAAACACCTGGTAGCATTTGATAAATTCTGGGTGATCTAAAATCCATGAGGATTCCTCAGCTGGTGTTAAGATGCCTGTATTCAGGAAACCCAATTTCCAACCTGAACTGGCATTTGTATGAACTGATTTTAGAGTTTTCCATAAGTAAACCTATCTCTGAGCTGGTTTTACAGTCAGAGGTGAGAAACAGGCTCCTTGGAGCTGCAGTTCAGCTGGGTTTTAGATTCCCACTCCAGGACGAGTTTAACACCCTCCATAAACCACAAATTTGTCCCCATTTGCAATGAAAGGATTGTGGAGTGGCTCTGGCAGATGGGAATGTCCTCCAGCAGGGGTGAATCCCACCTCAGCAGAGCACAAACAGAACAACTGATGCCATTCCCAAAGCAGAAGCTGCAGCTTTGATTTTCTCTGAGACAGACATTTTGTACAACCATTTATAGATGGGGAGAGCAGAGATGGCCTTAAATAAAGGGAGGGGAAGATTGCCTCCTGTTTTGTAGGATTTATTGCAAATTTAATGCCATTAAAGGTCGTGAAGCAGCTCTTCCTTAGTAGCAGGGAGTGTCACTGAACAGTTTTCGAGGAACTCAATCACCTGGAAAATGTTTGTGTCGTACTCTTTGATCCCTTTGCAGGAACGTGAAATCTTTTATCAAGTTGTGAGCCAGAGAAAACCCTTTTGTGTCTTTGTAGCAGAAAGAGAGTGAAATACCAGGAAACAAAGAGTTAATGTGATTTTCCTGCCTTGTGGAGAATAAGATCTTCAAATGACTAATATCCCATCTCATGGTTAATAGAGGATAGAACATCTCGTGGCATTTAAAAACCTTAAAATGCCTGACACTGTCCTGATGTCATTTGACATTAATTCTTTATGGCATTCACAGATCCAGAAAATGTTCATTATTTCATGACATTCGCCAGTGCCGTGTGAGGGAGATGGATGAAAATATTTTCGGCACCTTTCATTATGAAAGGGAATTGCTTTCCACCCCTTGACCAGAGTGTTCCAGCTCTCTCTCGACATGTGGAAGATGACATTTGTAACAGGGATTTATGTCTCACAGTTTCTCCAAGAGCAAATTGTCCACCATGCACAAGCTAAATTAGCACTGACAGCTTTTAAGCTTCAGCTGTGAGATTAATTGACCTTTTGGGTGGGGATGGGCATAACCAAGCTCTGGAATCCCACTCAGTGAGTTGAGATCCATCTGAGTTTTGGGCTTGCCAAACTCCTTTTTTTCCTCTGGTGCTCTAAATTTATTTCCCCTCTCGTTTCCCCTCCTTCATGAGCACTTTTTGTTCTGATTTGCTTCTGAAACTGGAACAAAAATTGAATAAAATGAGGATAGGGATGAGCAGAGAGCAGCAGGGAAGGAGAAGGCATCACCACTTCTCTAAAGAACCCCAAAATGAACCATACCCATTGTTTATTTGCTACAATGCTCATTAAAAAATCCCAAGAAGTTGACTGTGCTTTTTATGGAGGTCTCTTTGCTGAGAGCCCTCGACCTGCTCAGGTGCTCTGCTGTCCAAATGTGCCTTCATATCAAAAAGGCAGAATTACCTGGGGCAAAAGAGGCTCAGAGAGGGCATCACCATCCCTGGAAGTTCTCAAAAACTTGTGGATGTGGCACTTGGGGACATGGTTTGATGGTGGCCTCGGCAGTGCTGGGTTAATGGTTGAACTCAATGATCTTAGAGGGTTTTTCTATCCTAAACCATTCTATGATTCCTTAATTTCCTAGCACCTGAGGTGTCACAATGCTTGTGCCCCACTCCTCTGAAAGACTGGGGCTACACCTCCACCTCTACCCAGAAATGTGCATCTTTTTTCTTCTAAATGTTTCCTGAAATCCTATGATTGCAGCATCAAAAGATGTAATGAGAAATTTATCCTAAAGTTTGACAGCTCTGCTTTTAGGGTGAGAAAACAAACAGTTTACAAAAGGTGCCTAATCAAGGGGAACATTGTTATTGTTAAGAAGGGGGGAATTATCTGTATTTATTAAGGATCAGGATCTTCACACTTTTAGAAGTGAAATGTGCAGGAAGGGGAAAGGAAAATAAGGGAAAATTGAGTATTGCCCCTCAAACAGGATGCAGGAAGTTTCAGGGCACTGGACATGTGGCAGTAATATCTGCAGGCCAAATGATGTGAAAAACAGCAAAGGAAGAGAATTAAGTCTCTGTCTTGTTTGAGGTGCTGACCCAAAGCCACAGGTTCTACTACAATATGAAGTTATGAAACACAAAAATATAAAATAACACAAAACACTGGGCAGAAATTGTACTGAAAAATGATCCTGTGAGATCACAACTGAGGCAGAGAAAGCAAGCTGAGAAAATATCCTGTCACGACTTTGCCCACAAAGTTTTTCCCGGACCTAAGCACTTCAGCACCCAGCTTAGCCCAAGCTGTCTGCAAGTTTCAAGTGTTTCCCAGGAACAGTGGGGCAGATCAATAATAAAAATGAAAATGGAGAGGTGTCAGTGGGCTCAGCAGCATCTCAAGAAAGGTAAATAATAGAAGTGTTGCTGCTTTAATAGTTTCTGCTTGAAAAAATCGATTTGTGTCCGTGGAAGATGATGAGAGAGAAGCAGGACTGATTGCTGGGCACAGCACACCTTCCCCCCTGCTTTAGGAGCTATTACAGAAAAGGGCAAGGAAAGCAAGAGGGGGGCAAAAACCAACACCCCTGAGCCATGATTGACCTCAAATCTCTTTGTATGAATTCAAACTCCCATTAAAAGCCAATAAGAAGTTTTTTTCCAAGAAGATCAAAGAGGAAAAAACCTACCTGTAACAGGAACTTTCAGACGTGTCTCTGAGTTTGAAGGGTGTGTTTGAAACAGATGAGAGGCAGAGAGAAATTAAGTAAGAGAAAAAAACCTGAAGAACGAGGCAGAGACAACAGCTCTGTGCATTTATTCAGTTCCTCTGCTCAATGTTTAACTCCTACCCAGATCAAACACCTCTGGTAAAGAGAATGTTCTGGTTTTGTCTTTGTTCCACAAACTCCTCTCTCTTCTTCTGCTGTATCATGAATAAATCACGTCAAATGGAAGGCAATTCCTCTCAGTGACAACAAGGAGGTCTCGTGGAAGGTTCCCTGCCCATGGCAGGGAGGTTGGAATGAGACTTTAAGGTCCCTTCCAACCCAGACCATTCTGTGATGATTCTGTGATTCAAAATTCTGACACAAGTTTTGCTTGTGCAGTCTCCATCCTTGAAGAATTCCAAGAACATCCAAAACCCATCTGGTCATGCTTCCATTTTAGGTGACCCCACCTGAGCAGGGATTCTGGGCCAGATGACCTCCAGAGGTCCCTTCCAACCTCAACCATTCTGGGACTCTGTGAAAGCAGGACACTGAGCTCTTGCAAGACATTATGAGGTTGTTATTAAAATAAATGAAAGTTAGCTGTGGCTTTTTCAAGTGAAACTTTTTAGGTTTGTTTTTTTTTAATGGAAAACCTCATCTCGTTGATTTTAGGATCAGACACACCGGTTTGACATTGATCAAAATTAAATATTAACCCCACAAAAAAACACAGATTAATTCATGGCTTTAACTAACACCATGTGAAGGAGGGGACTCTGTCCTCACCAGGGACTTGCCTCTTCTTCCTCCACAACACAGAGGAGAGTCTGGAGCACAAACCTACTGGCACTGGGATGCTTCCCATCTCTCAGTGAATCTCCTCCACTCTCCATTGCTAATTATGTGTAACTGAGTTATAAACCCCTGGCCTCCTTCCTTATTAAATCTCCAGGAGTACAACTTGAAAAGTTTTAGCTCCAGTCTGATAGCAAATGGGAAAGTTTGGGAAATCTGGTGAACTTTGAAAGGTTGGAGATAATTTCCAAGTGCAGAAACTTTGTATTTTCTGATTTTAGATTTTCAATGTGCTCCATTGGTGCTCATTTTAGGGAGAACTTGTCTTACACAAATAACTGAGAAACAGCTCTGGAAAATGGCAAATGCAGCTTCTGGTGCTTTGGAAAATTTGATTTGACAAATAATCAGACTTTATTACCAAAGTCTGTGGAAAAACCAAGAGCCAGGGAGACCACAAGAACTGGCTCATTTTCATTAGGGCTCTGTGGCAGAGATGGGATCTGACCCTGGAATATAAAAATCTGTGTAATACTTCAGCCTAACCTGAGCCTGTAAAGCTCAGCGGAAGAATTAAGCTTGTGGGGCACTTTCCCAAATTTTATGCTAATTTTCAGCATAGAAAGTAGTATTTTAAAAAGTAGTAATTAGAAATGTTATTTGGTCTGAGGAGAGACATCATCCATTGCTTGAGCCAAATTGTGGTGTGATAAAATCTTCATTTTCTAACCTTGTATTTTTTGTACCTCTCAGACATCAGGTGGACATGAGAGTTATTAGAAAGGTGTCTTGTCACCATGTGTGTGAATTTGCACATGGTGAGCAAAGAGTGGTAGAAAAACTTCTCTGGGAAGCGAGTTTTCCTAAAATCAGAGTCATTTTTATTATTATTTTTTAATCCCACTGATGCCATGTCATTGTTCTTCCCTCTACCTTGGTTTCCACATCTGCTAAAACATTAGGACAATTTTTGAAAGTATTGAGAGGTGAGAATTTTAAAACAATCATGAAATTGTGAGGAAGTGCAATTAAAAAGAAGAAATAGGAGAAAATTAAGCTGAAGGAAGCACACCTTAGCTCGCTGAGAATAAGAAACAAAGATTTAAAACCACGATGAAATCTAAAGCCATCCTCAAACAGAGAGGACGAGTTTTGAGAAGGAAATGGGAAGAAACGAAGTTTGGATAATGGGATCCATTGTAAAGAAGAAGAAACAACAGAAATTGCATAACACCTCAAAAAAACTGAAAGTCCTGAACAGTCACGTCCTTGATTTGTTTGCACAAGATCCTTTATGATCCTGATATGAACCCTGGTGAGCAGAACTGCAAACAGTGGCTGTGCAGGGAAAGCCTGGGAATAGCAGCCCACGGAGCTGGGCTGAACTCGCTTCTTCTGGAGCAGCTGTGAAAATGAACAACGGCACCTTCGAGAGCCCTCCTGGAGTTCAGATCTGCTGCAAAGACAGATTAAAGGGGCAAGTTTTAGTGTCAAAATCCACCAGCCAGAGGGATTCAAGAAGTGGCTCCAGGCAGGGGATTGGCTGCTGCTGATTTCAGTGCAGAGCAGCCCCATGGTTGGAAAGACGTTCAGATGACTCAAGTGCCAGAAATTGCTGGAGGTGATATTCGAATATTTTTGTGACTCACAGCTGCATAACTGATTTGCTCCCGTTTGCAGGAGTTTTCTTGCTCTTGTGTGCAGAGAACTCCGTTGGTGGAAAGGTTTGCAAAGCTCTTTGAGTTTCACTGGTGTCGTTTTTCACCTTAAAAAGTGAAGTTTGACTGCTGTTTGTTCATTCTGGTGTATTGGCCAGTTTTCCAGTTTTGTGTGAAGAATGACGCCAGTGGAATGCCACAATAACGGGATCTGTGTGAGCTGGCCAGGGTGGGGACCAGGGGTCAGAGAAGGTGCTGGGGGAATTCACAGTGTGCTGTTGGGTGTATTTCTGCTTTTTTATTTCTTGACAACCTCATATCTTGGCCTTTTAGCCTACAAACCTCTTGGGCTGAGGCTTATCCTGAGCTCTGGTCTCTCCTCCTTTTGCTGGATTAAGCTGATATGGGTTTGAGGTCCAGCTGGGACAGGAAGCAGAGATGTTTTACAGAGTGAGAAATGCTTTGCACTTACAACCCTGGATGGATCAGGCAGTTCTGAGTAGCAAAGAGCCACGTGAACTTCAGTTTTGACAGCTTTGGCTGAAGGAATGAGATGTCCTTGTGTCAATTAAAGCTCTTTTTAGCGGGTCAGAGGCCCCAGGCACTCAGCGAGCTTGACAGTCCAGGAAGTCTTCTCGCCCTGAAGTATACATGTTAAAACCTGCAATCCAGGTTGTCAGTGTGTGGTTTTTCTCCCTTCACAGCCAAATTTTGAAGTGTTTTGTTCTCAAACAAGAGTGCAGTACATTTCCCAGGAGTCACACTTGATCAGGGCTCAGTTTTAGGCAAGGTCTGGGTTTGGAGTGCTGGATTCAGTTCCCAGACCCCCAGCCTTATCTGCACACTGTGAAAGGAGCACTTTATCTATCCCTCTCCTGGCTTCTCACAGGCAGAATGAAAGGCATAAATACTTCACTGCTCAGTTCAGATAAAAATTTTCCAGGAACAAAGGCAATGTGACAATAAAACACTCAAACAATACTGGTGCAGTGCCAGCAACCAAAGGTCTGGGTGCAACTGGCATCATGGTACCACTAGAAGAGGTGTTTTGTGTGCACCTCTGTATTAAAATGTGCTTTTTTATTGAGGTCTGGGCTTTAAAACACAATGGGTGTCTCCCATTTATGAGTTCTGTGTAATGTGAAAAATTAATGACAGGGAAAAAGTCTGAGAGTTTTACTCTAAGTGATACAGGAATTGTGCTCTGGCATTTGTACCACAAAAGGTAGAAGTTGATTTAACAGTGAGCTGAAGGTTTCTTTTTTTAAGTCATTGTTTTCTCTTTTCCTGCAGGGAATGTGACCAGGAATTGCACGAGCCAGGGCTGGTCGGACGTGTACCCTGCACCCTACGCCGTAGCTTGTGGATATGACTCCAACAGCACCCCGGGGGAAGAGGTTTGTACACCTGGATGGGTGGACATCAAGATTCTACAGGGATCAATACCAGAATCATATCATCTCCCCATGCCCAGTTTTTCCTATTTCCCCTCTGATTCCTCAAGAGGAAAGGATCCTCTTGAGGATCCTTGGAAGCAGAGTTCAGATGTTTGGTCGAGGGAATGATCTTCCCTTTGATGTCACAGACTCATAGAATTATGGAACAGCTTGGAATGGAGGGGACCTTAAGGATCATCTCATTCCACCTCCTGCCATGAGCAGGAACACCTTCCACTAGACCAGGTTGTTCCAAACCTGGCCTTGAACACTTCCAGGGATGGGACATCCAAAATTTCCAGAATCAGGAGCTGAGAAGATCAGACCATTGCCTATGTGATGCCCACACATAACTGCAGGTGTTTGATTTTCCACAGTACTCTTTGAAACAAGACCTCCACATTTATATTTATGCCTAAGTAGATGTGGTGATTCCAGTCTTTCTATGGCAACACAAGCATCAAAAGCTCTAAAGGGATAAAAATTTTATAACCTACTTGCCATCAGTGCTGCCCTGCAGATCCCAGCCAGCTAAATATCTAGATCACTGTAGGAAACACACATTTTAATGAAATTTTACTAAGTTTTGGAAGGAAATCCGCAAGCTCTCTGGAATATTGTTGGTGTATAAATTAGCAGTCGCTGACCAATGTGTAATTAGCTAATTAGCTTTACAGAGTATTTTCATTACACAGGAAGGAGTCTGTTACTGGTTTGCTGCACGCTGAGACATGAAGGGTAAAGTCTAAAGAGGATAACAAATGTTAGAAGCAAGATTCACCTCACCTAACTCAAAGTTCAGCATCTAATCTAAACTAATCACCTGTAGCAGTCCCACAGTCAACAAGAAAAAGCTTATGCTAGGAAAGAATTTTATTTCACTGCAATCATGTTGCAGTGTTTATATTTTTATATAATAGGTTAATGTGTTTATACCAAACCTCTGCCCATGCCTTTTTTTTGTTGTTATTTAAGACATACATCAGTCTTAGTGAACGTTGGACATTGGAATCTTAATAATAAATTTATATTTATTTCCAGTGTTTAAAGCAGGCTTACAAGAAGGCTGGAGAGGGATTTTTCACAAGGGCATGCAGTGATGGGACAAGGGGGAATGGGGTTAAGCTGAAGGAGGGCAGGGATGGATGGGATATTGGGAAGAAATTCCTTACTGTGAGGGCGGTGAGGCCCTGGCACAGGGTGCCCAGAGCAGCTGTGGCTGCCCCTGGATCCCTGGAAGTGTCCCAGGCCAGGTTGGATGGGGCTTGGAGCACTCTGGGATAGTGGGAGATGTCCCTGCCCATGGCAGGGGGTGGCACTGGACGAGCTTTAAGGTCCCTTCCAACCCTCTCCATTCTGGGATTCTATCACTCGATACAGTGAGAGGTCTCTGTGCATGGTCACACATTGCCAAGGCACTCAAAGAGTTAACGGGGGATCTGAGCAGAGCTGAGCCAGCTCTGAGTGTGAAAGAAAACAGAAAACAGCAAAGGGAGAGGTGCACAAAGGACTTCAGGGCTCTGCTGAAGAGAGCCTTAGTCTGCCTTCAAGGTCAGCCGGCACTTCACATCCTCAAGTGTCCGTCCCTCAGACTGAGCTGTGTGGCTGCAAAAACCATTGTTCCAGCTCTGCTCTGGAAGGACCCAGAGCTCTGGTTTGTGTTCCTGCTGCACAGGGGATTTGGGAATTCCTGGGACACGCTCCGGCCACCCAATGGATTGCAGCGTTGCCAGAGCTCTGCGTTACCAGGAGAACCTGCATTGTGTTCTTTTAATTCTTTCTTAATTATTTTCCCTTGATTTCCACGGTTTTGTCCTGCTGTTAAAGTCCAGTTTGTGTGAAAGGTGGCTGAGGGGGGTGAACATGGGGTAGTAGCCTGTGAAAAAGAATGGGTTTTTGTTTTGTTGGTTTTGAACTGGCTGTGAGTTTAGGGGAGCAAGAAGTAAAGGGAATAGGATAAAAACAGCAGGCTGTAGAGGACACGAGGTCCAGGAAAGACTGATAAGCTTCCAGGAGTAAAACACTTCATGAACTTTTGGTCTCAAGTCAGGAACAAGAGGAAAAATATGAAAAATAAATAAGGGCAGTGTGTAAGGTTTTAGCTGTGAATTCTGGCAGTCCCTAAGTAGCAGAGGATGCAGGCACCAAAGTGCTGCTCTCGGGATCCATGCAGTGACAATGAGCCCTTCTCCAAGCTGACCTTTAAAAATCATTAGCAAGTGGGAATGGGGTTATTTTGCTGTTCCTCTGTCAGATGTGATGCTCTTCTCCCTCATGTGCTTCCACCTGCTCAGAGGGGCCACCCCAGTGTCTCTGTAGGTTCTGCCTGGAGATGGTGAAATAAAGAAACACCTCCAGAGGTCAGTTCAGCCCACCCTTCTCTCCAAAGAGATCCCTTTTCATTTACTCTCGAGGGAACCCCAATGACTTTGGGCTGGATGACATGAACCCCAAACACACTTGGGTACTGAAAGACTTTATATCCGTATTTCTCTTCTTTTTCTCTCAAAATTGTAAATGTTTCCCATTGTCAACCAAGATACCAAGGGACAGATGTTGAGGTTACTGAACAGAAACCAAGGAAAATAAATCTCAGTTAAACTCAGTTTAGCACCTACCTCAGATAATTGTTATTATCACACTCCTGTGAAATTAAGCAGAAGCTTTTAGAAGTCAGAGAGACAATGATGTAGTTGCCTGATTTCATCCTGTAAATCAGTCAGGGTCTGCAGTTAGAATCCAGGCATGCTGGCACGCATTGCCTTCACTTATCTACATCCCTTTCTTTTCTAATAGGAATATTTTATAATCTGGACCCTGAGTGAAATTTCAATTCCATTTATGATCTTGGGTCAAATTCTCTGCTTTGATGTCTCTAAAATAGAAACCAATTGTCATTAGCAAGTGCAGTGAAGAGAGAGAAGTCATTATGTGCCATTTCCAGAACAGAGATGACCCCACATCCTGCATTAAAGCTGAATGCAGAACTGTCCCTCTCTACACAAGAAGGACTGGTCACTGTAAAATATGGGGGGAAAAAGCAGGAAATTGGTTGTTGAATAACACCAGGAACTTTCTGTGCATAACTTGCTTCTGGGAATAACTCAAAGAAGCAGAAGACCTGCTTTTCTCTGCTCTCCTAAATAAAGTGTGGGACAAACTCTTCCTCCCACAGTCTCCTGCCGTGAGCTCCCTCCTTCTGCTGGCCAGGTCTTTCCTGGAACATTCCCGCTCTGGTGCCAACAAGAAGGAAATACATAATGAAAGAAAGATAAAATCAACATGAAGGAGGTTGACTCCTTTAATTGGAAAAGTCAGAGCTGCCTTTGGGATCCCAAACTCCAGGAAGGCTGTAAAGACATAGTGCTTTAAACACCTCTGAGATCTGTGGTTGAAGGTATGACCAGTGTTATCTCTGAAAACTCTCTTGTTTTAACACCTCTCCAAGCTTGTGCAAATGCTAAAGGATTGCAACTCATCCCAGCCTCACTGGTTCTGTAAAGTACCAAACACTTGTCAAAGCCTGTGAAAATAGCACATAAAAATGTCAACTCTCAATGTTATGGAAGAGTACTTCTCCAAACAAGGTTGGGTTTAGATTTTCTGTCTAACCTTCTCTTTGTGGTTTTGGTTGTTTGGGTTGTTTATAGTAGATGGTGACAAGGAGGGCAGAGGAGGGTCAATCAAGAGCTGGAAAAAAAAAATTTCCATAAACTGAATTAGATTCTCATAAAAACTAAGATTTTTTAAAAATTGATTAGATAAATATCTAAATACTTTTATCTTTTGATTTAGTTGTCCTTTTTTTTTTTTTGAAGCTGAAAATCAAAATCCATTGATTTAGAGTGTTGCTAGAGAGCCTTGGAGAGCTTATTTTCCTGTTTTATTTAGACTAGGATTCCATGCTGGATCCAAGCCCTGCGGTGCCCCATGCTCAAATTCCCTCTGTGTGCTGTCAGAGAGAAAAACCAC
>VZTH01016853.1:20592-61242 GCA_013397815.1 Aleadryas rufinucha
GACCAGTGTTATCTCTGAAAACTCTCTTGTTTTAACACCTCTCCAAGCTTGTGCAAATGCTAAAGGATTGCAACTCATCCCAGCCTCACTGGTTCTGTAAAGTACCAAACACTTGTCAAAGCCTGTGAAAATAGCACATAAAAATGTCAACTCTCAATGTTATGGAAGAGTACTTCTCCAAACAAGGTTGGGTTTAGATTTTCTGTCTAACCTTCTCTTTGTGGTTTTGGTTGTTTGGGTTGTTTATAGTAGATGGTGACAAGGAGGGCAGAGGAGGGTCAATCAAGAGCTGGAAAAAAATTTCCATAAACTGAATTAGATTCTCATAAAAACTAAGATTTTTTAAAAATTGATTAGATAAATATCTAAATACTTTTATCTTTTGATTTAGTTGTCCTTTTTTTTTTTTTGAAGCTGAAAATCAAAATCTATTGATTTAGAGTGTTGCTAGAGAGCCTTGGAGAGCTTATTTTCCTGTTTTATTTAGACTAGGATTCCATGCTGGATCCAAGCCCTGCGGTGCCCCATGCTCAAATTCCCTCTGTGTGCTGTCAGAGAGAAAAACCACAAACCAATTTCCAACCTACCACACATTTCTGAGCTAACAGTGAGAACGTTTCAAGTTTTTACTTGCCTAAACACAGTGTAAATTCCACAAAAGCAAATCAGTTTCCCAGAGAGTTCTGCCCTCGAGCCTCCTTGATAAAACGAGTCTCACCGTACTCACCACGTCAGACCCAGTGTCGTGCACTCTTTAGCTGAACGTTGGTCACTCCTGTTCCACGAGGTTTTAGGCTGTAGGTGTCTCTGAAGGTGTCAAACCAGACTCCTTCCACAGGAACCTTTCCCTTGAGTAATTCTAACCTGGGTCTGGAGTGATCCAAGCCCTGCCTCAACCAGACGCGTTCTCCTCACTCACACCGGCGGTGTTTGAGTCACGTGCGCTACTGGATGAGATTTTAAAGGGTGAAGGAGTTGGAGGTGTTTTAAGAGAATGGAGAAGGATGATTTCCTTGTCCCAGCAGTCAGTGATTCTGTGTTTAGGAGTGCATTTTGGCACCTCTTTGAAAGCCTTGTTTTCTTTCCTTCACACCAGCAAACGGCGTTCTACGGAACGGTCAAGACGGGCTACACCATCGGACACACCTTATCCCTCATTGCCCTCACGGCTGCCATGATCATTCTGTGTCTCTTCAGGTAAGACCACGAGCAGAAGAAGTTCCAGGGAAGGGGATGACTCTAAGGTTGGTTAAATCAGGCTGTACAGGCTATGAGCGTTACAGGAAGACGCCCAAGATTTCTGTCAATTTGCGTTGGATAGGGGAGGAAAGTTCCTCCGTCTTTCAGTGTCACCGTGTTTTGGTGTGTGATTTGTGGCCTTTGTGTGAGAGTTGTAACCCAAATCTGATTATTTAGGTGGATTCATCTCACCAAAGGCAGATTGTTGCATGACGGATCTCTGTTAGAGGCCATTACCCCATAAACATGTTACAGTCTATAGAGTCCTACTCAGAATTCCATATATGGATACCATGGAATTTCTACCTAAAGTAGGTATTCAAAATGGTACCCAAAATTGCACCCAAAAATATCCAGGATCACAAAATCCCAGACTGGTTTGGGTTGGAAGGGACCTTAATGATCATCTCATTCCACCCCCTACCATGGGCAGGGACACCTTCCACTATCCCAGGTTGTTCCAAATCCTGTCCAGCCTTGATGGGATGGGACATCCACAGTTTCTCTGGGCAACCGGTTTCCTCCCAAAGTCTTTTCCAAAAACACTTCCTGCTGCCGCTCTACAGCAAGACAGAGACACCCAGAGCCATGTCAGATTTGTTGGTGTCCCTGAGATGGGCACAAGGGTGGCAGATATGACACAGGGCCCTCAGGAGCCCCAGGCCCTCATGGATGAGTGGGCAGATACTCTGCAGCTCATCCAATGGCATTAGAATCCCAGATTGCAGCAAATGGATTAATTCTTGCCCTCCATTGTTTGCAATAGATTCAAGCATCTAAATCTGGGTGCCTCCAATGAAGAAGTATATATGTAATCTCCTACTATAAACTAATTTATGTAAAGGGAGAACAGCAAAAAGCAGACCTCTGTGAGATGGAAGAACCCTTTGGATGTGGTTCCACCTCCTCATGTAGGACAGAGCACATTTTCTGGGGTAACTCTCACACCAAGGCTGGCCTCACCCTTCAGGAACTTTGCACTTCTCCACTCACGTGCTCTCTCCACTCCTCTTACAAGGGAGGAGTCAATCAGACACACATGCAAATGACCTCCACAAGGTACAAGGTGCCAGCCAGGCTGGTGAAACCACTGAGGATCGTGCTCTTCCTTCGTGGGAAACAGCTTAACTTGACTTGCCTTTGCCTGCAAGCACAGAGGACTCAGTTCATCCTCATTATCTTGCCATCATCGGAGATTAGGAGCGCAACCTCTGCCAATGCACAGTGGCTCATTAAGAGGTGGTAATTTGATTGTGTTGCTGAGTGAGGTCTGGTGTGGTTCTGGTGTCTGTGCAAAGTGCCCATTTCCAGACTATTAAGCCTTTCACTTTAGCTGATGTAAAGCTTCACTTGAAAAAAAAGCTCCTACTTGATCAGAATTCATCTTCAAAATATGAGCGGGCAAGGGATAGAAAACCTCTGGTGTAGTTCTCAGTATCATTAAGAACCAGCAATTTTTAAGTGAAAATCTAGTTCATATTGCTCCAGAAAGTCTGTAATATGTGTTAATTCTGGCAACAGATGCTAAGAATTTATTTGCCTTCTTGGTGAGACATTTCACTTTGAAACGAACTATCGCAGCAGAAACGTTCTGTAGAAAACAGCCCTTTACCATGAGCACAGCCTGCTCAGTCAAAAACATTGCTTTTCCAGTGGAGAGCAGTGGGATGGACCTGTTTTCTGTCATTCTGTATTTTGCCCTGTTTTTCTGAGGATTGAAAAAGCAGCAGCAGCACTGCTGCAGATACGTGGGTTGCCACGTTATGTGGATTTAAAGAGGCTTAAGTGGATTTGTGGTGGTGTTCATCAGACCAGAGCCTGTCTCAGGAGTTCTAATGTTTAATTGTGGCTCTGTCATGGTAGAAGAAACACGTAAATATGAAAACAAAGCTTTTGAGAAGATTTGCTATTCAGAAGTGCTTCATTTCTTCCCAACAGAAAACTACACTGTACTCGAAATTACATCCACATGCATCTCTTCATGTCCTTCATCATGAGAGCCATCGCAGTCTTCATCAAGGATGTCATCCTGTTTGAAAGTGGGGAGTCCGAGCACTGCTTTGTGAGTTCAGTAAGTAGCCTTGCACTTTGAAATTTCCACCTTGTTCTGTTGCTCCTCTTAAACACCAAAAATTACCTTGCAAATGCATGTGAGGCAGTATTTTGGGAAGATTTCAAATCTTTTTCTCGTTTGAAAGGAAAAAAAAATCCATGGTTGCTGCCATTTTATTTACATGGAGAAGGAATAAAATGATTATCAGAGTCCAAAATGTCTATATTTGTGTTTTATACCTGGTCCCTTCTGAAATTGGACTTGATGGTCTTAGAGGTCTTTTCCAACTGTAACATATCAGGTCAAACTCACAACTTGACAGGATTTTGGGGTTCCTGTCAGTCCCACATCCATCTCCCAGTCACATGCTAATTTCTTGGATATCCTGGTCGAAGGAGACTTGTGTTTAGGGATTCAATAAAACCTTTTCCTTCAGTGAGGATGGGAGTCAGATCCAAATTCACATAACTAATTTTAGTTATCTATGGGGTAAGTTCCCACACATGAGCTACGTGTGTGAAGGGCATCCATAGTCAGTGGGGCTCTAATTAGTGTGTTCCCTGGGGTCTGGAGGGTTGTTCAATCCTTTGGGAGAAGGCACCTGCATGTGGGTGACTCTCTGGGCTCCAGTGACCAGATCCCTGCAGGATTTCGGGCAGGAAATCCATGTGCAGACATCATCATCCATTTTTCATCTGAATCAGTATCCCACGCTCGCTGTCTGCAACGGTGAGATTTCCCTACTGGGATGATAAATAAGGGGAATAAAGGAGTTGGGTTATTTTTTCCCTTTCGAACTCAGTGTTATCAGCTGGAGCAAACATTAAGGAGGGAGAAGGGCTGTTTATCTAAAGGCCACATTGACGTAAGAGGACACCAGTCATGAATAAATTTAGGCAGGAAATTGAAATCACCAAAATGAAGAGATGTGATCAGAAGTTATCCAGGGAAAAAAAAAAAAAGGAAGAAAAACAGGAACCTTCCATAGTAAATTCAGAACATTAGATGAGCTGCTTGCTGATAATAGCAGGGGACTGGGCACAGCACTCCAGCAGATCCCTCTGGACCTGTTTTTTTATGTCACACAGCACCAGAAAAAAGATTCTCTATTCCATCCACCCAATTTCTTCCTTGCTTGCTGGCTTTCCTGTATCCTTAATCTGAGTTCTGTCCCTGCTGTTAAAATGACCTTTCTGCTTGAGCATCTCTCAGTTGAAACCCAGAGCAGCCTCCTCTCAGCTTTTTCCCAAGAACTGTGTGCAGCATGATCCGTTCCCTTTGGAATGTCCCTGTGTGCTTCTTCCTCTCTGTGATTCACTAGGAACTGTATTTTTGGAATGGGATGGGCTTGTGAAGGTCCATGAATGGATGGAAATCCATGGGAGCTGGAATAAAAAACTGCCACAGATAATTGTCAATGCCAGTTTTCAGAGGAGCCAAGACAGGACAGGCCGTGGAGTTTGAGCCAACCTCTCATCCATATGGGAGTTTGCACTGGATCAGCTGCAGAGAGCTGAGTGAGAAGTGTTTGCTTCTCATCCATCCAGAAACACATCTGGGTGTAAATACAGGAGTTTTCCTGCAGAATCCACAGCTCCTGGAAGCCATCACGCTGTCAGGTAGCCCCATGGCTTCAACATTTTTGTGTTTGTCCCCATCAGAAGATTTTTGAGTTAATTGCCGGCTCAGGGTGAGTGGCTGGGTGATGCATAATGGCTATAAAATTACGTGGGACAAACGTGTCTCCACCACATCAGGCTGGGCACATCCCTTCCAAAATCTGCACCGGTCTTGAACCAGCATTTTGAGCAACCTTTTAGGTCACAGACTAAAAATAGTGACACAAAATTCCTCTCCTAACGTTCATCCATTAGGAGAAATTGTTATAAAATCCGTTGTGTTCCTGTGGGGTTGGTTGGGTTGGGTTGAGTTGGGTTGAGTTAAGTTTGTGCTTTGAACTTGCAGGATAAAGCTTGACTTGGGAGATCTGGTGCTAATTCATATACTCAGGATTTTATACAAAATTCACTGAAGGTTTTGTGTGTGATAGCTGGATGTGGCCTTGAGCTGATTCAGTCTGAGGAGAGATTTGAAGAAACAATTTGCTGAATGTTCTCACTGCTACGCTGGTTTGGAACAGGGCAAACCCAAAGCAATAAAAGTGTTCATTAAAAGAGAAAGTACAGCACTTGATTCCTTTAGGGAATGAAAGGATAAAAACACCCCCCTTCCAGAACAGATTTAGGACTATAAAATCCAAATTAATAGAAAACTCTCCCAGCGTTTCTGATGGAGGCACCAAACTCCCCAATTTGTTATTACCTGCTGCAGTAAGAAGACTTTAAATTATGTTTTGTGCTCCAGCCACACAAAAATACATTAAGCTTTCCACCAGCAAATGAGTCAATGCTTCAATCAAGTAGGAACTCCAATGCATGAAGATGTATATGTAATTTTAAAAAAAAAAAAACATTTTTAATAAGCGTTACGCATTTTTACTTCATTTTACCTAGTTTGGAAAACCTCAGGTGTGGTGTTAACTCTGCACCATTTTAACCTCAAAGAGTTTTGGATTGCCATTGAGCTCAACATGAACAAGCACCCAGAAAAATTAATTTATTGAGCATTTCTATGGGCCAGAGTGCCTGAGAATGTGGCTGTAAGCATTTCAGGGCCAGTGCAGCCAAAATACACATGATGAGCATCACTGAGTCATGGTGTGAGCCAGCACTGGGTGATGTTTGCAGAGCGATGTGTGGCATCCATAGCTTCCTTGAGTTCTTTAGTCCTACTTTATGGATAAACTCACTCCTGGGGGAAAGAAAAGTCGTGCTGCTTGGGTGAAAAAATCAGCCTGTTTTCATCAGGCAGAAACCCTGGGCTGACAAGCAGAGCTTGTTTTTATGACTAAATGCAGTAGGTTTAAATGATCTTTAAACCCAGAACCTGCACAAGGCCCCTCGTCCCACACCAAGGAAACTCAGCACCGGTGGCTTTGCAAATGTCCCTCACTCCTTCTCCTCTTCCCAGGTGTCCAAATCTATCAGACTGGTTTCTAGGCACAATGTGGGTCGCTTGGCTCATGGAGAATCCTTGGATTAACCTCTTCCAAAAGTGGATTTTTGTGGGATTTTCCAGTAAGAACCAAAACACCGCAGGGACCTTGAATTTTCTAGAGGGGTACAAACAGCAGAGGGTGTGATGGCCACACACAGACACAGCTCAAGGTACCATGAGTAGACCAAATCCACCTTTTCCCTCTCTCTCACAAAGTATTTATGTGTTTTTTTTAATTGTAATTATGTGTAACTGAATCATCCTATTGGCTTAAATTGATGAAAAACAGGCACCTGCTCGAGTGTGTTTGTCAGTCGGGGCCTTAAGCACTTGGATGTCGAGATGATCAGGCTCAGAGGGCTCTGTGGAACCACCCACTCAGACTTCTTCAATAACTATCGGGTTTGACTCATTCAGGTTGTGTTCTGTCCCAGTAATCGATCATTTCTGACAGAAAACTCTCTGCACGTGGCTTTGTTACATCTGCAAATTGCCCATAGTGTGTGAAAAATTGCACCATTTTCCAGCCTGGATTTGCCTTCATTTCTTCTGGTTTGGTTTGTTGCTTTTTTTTTCACTTCCAGACTCAAGAAGCCTCCTCAGAAATTTTAGTTTTTCACACTGATTTCCATAGATTTTGTGCCCTTCCCTCTTGGTATTTTATCTTCCCTTTTCCTTCTCTCCCTGGGGAACACCCTGTAAAAAACAACAGCCAAAAC
Organism: Aleadryas rufinucha; assembly: GCA_013397815.1. Lineage (NCBI taxonomy): Eukaryota > Metazoa > Chordata > Aves > Passeriformes > Aleadryas > Aleadryas rufinucha. The sequence goes on from VZTH01016853.1 coordinate 27,661, forward strand.
AACAAATGTGGTAGAAGGATTGAAGTGAGCACTTCAGTTGTCGTTTCATTTAATTTTTTTTTGTGGGTTTATGGATAGGTTTTGATATAGTTTCATTACTGTCGTGTCTGGGTGGCATAATAATGATGAGCCACTTACATTTCCAGCCTCGCTGAAGACAAAGCCAACAGTTTGCTGTAAACAAAGATCAGGTTCTACGGATTAAATCCAGGCTGAATTTTCTTCTGAGCTCTGCAAATTTGCCCTTGCTGAAGATTCAGCCAAGGGAGATCACATATGTCTTTTTCCTTTTGTATTACTCCAGTAAGGCCAAAAATTCCAACAAAAAAATTATTCTTTGCAAAGGAGGGTGGGAGTTCAGCACCAGAATTTACACACATATCTCATATTTTCAGAGTGGAAAATTGGGGTTTTTTCACGTTAATTCCCTCAGGACAAACTGATAACAGCAACAGGCCCCTAAATTAACTTTATTTATGGAAGTTTAAGACAGATACATTTTCATTTCCAGCAGTGAGGCTACTCAGATCCATGTGGGAGCACCACGATACGCAGGCTGATGGAGAAATGGAAGAGCAGAAGCCTTTTTATGCACTTGTGTTAAAACAAAACAAATGTTAGAGAGTCATTTGTTTCCTTGGGTGATATCTGATGATCACTGCTACAATCTAAGGTTTACAGCAAAACAGAGGGAAAGGAAAAAAAAGCAAAGGATAAAAAAAAAAGGAAAAACAAAACCAAAACAAGCCCTAGAGAAAACTCCTGTAAATCATGCAAAGCAACAGGAAGAAAGCAAAGGGGAGGAATGGAGGCATCCTGGAAATAACCCAGGAATGAAGGCAGAAAGTCAGAGTGTGGCAGAGCTCTGGAGGAGGAATTTTCTTTGCTGAAGTGACTCTAGAATCCTGGACACAGCAATGCCTCCATCATGGGCTGGAACCTTAAAGCACAGCAGTTGCCAAAAAAGAGGGAAAATGGGAAAAGTGTGAGGAAGGGCTTTATAAAAAACCCCAATCACCTTCTCTTTTTACTTGCTGCCTTGTGGTCGGCTTGGCTTATCACTGAAGATGTGCTCAGAAGTGCCATTGTCCTGTGATTGATGAGCACAAAATAGGCACAGTTTAACCCATTTACCAAGATAATTCTATTTTTACGTCCAAACTCAACTCTGAGTCATCTGACACCCAGGTTAGACCAGCCAGAGCTCATCAGCATCTCAGAAATACTCACAAGACTGCTCCCAAAAATCAAACAAGAATTCCTGAGAGACAAAATAGAAAGGCTGAGTCCTTCAAAGACTGACAGTTACATAACCCCTGTTAAAATCAACGAAGAGAAATTCTTAAACAGCCTTGAGGATCACAGTCATGGGGCTTAAAGTTGCTTCTCATGTGCAGGAAAGCAGACCTGAGAGTCTCTCCCTGAATCCAACAGGACAGTGTTGGATTTGAGGAAGCCTGAGTGGGAAGTGGGCAAGGCATGAAGTGCAGTCGTGTTCACCACATTTTTTGTCGGTGTAAACTGGTGCAGCTCCGTTTATTTTAATACAAAATTTAATGGTGCAGCTCCATTTATTTTAATACAAAATTTAGTGGTGTAACTCCATTTATTTTAATCAGTGCAGGATCTGCCCCTGCTGTGCTTTGTACATGAAATAGAGGCTGTCTCGTGTAACTTCCTTGTAAATCCCCTCCTCATCCCTGGAAGTGTCCAAGGCCAGGTTGGATGGGGCTTGGAGCAGCCTGGGATAGTGGAAGGTGTCCCTGCCCATAACTGGGGGAACTGGGTGAGCTCCAAGGTCCCTTCCAACCCAAACCATTCTGGGATTCTGTTTCTATAAATGCCTTGCCATTTTCAACTGGCTTTCAGCTGTCACTGAGGAGGTGAAATCACAGAGAAAAGCCAAATTTATCTCTTGGCACTTTGGATTTCATATGGATTGAGCTGCTTCTGCAGAAATATTTCTAACCAGGGAAATAATATTCCATCCAGGTTTGTTAATGGCCCAGCCTTGTTGCATGTGGAAGAGGCACAGGAAGGAGATAGAGATTGATCCAAAAGCTTCTTCCTGATGTCTCCATTGTTCCACAGTATTGATGGGAGCAGGAAAGCCTTACCTGGCTGAGGCAGGGGGTGTGTGCCTGGGTCAGGCTGCACAGCCCAGCTCACCCATCTGGGAATGGCATTTCTGCTTTGTGGAGTGGTAACAAATCCACGAGCCCTGACACAAATCCAGGTTATAATGGCTTCATAAATTGCCCAGTGACAGCTGACACACAGCAAGCACTCCAGGGCGTGCTCTTGGGGCAATAATGGGTGCATGAAAATGTAATGGATTGGGACCTGGAGGAAAGCAGGTTAAGATAAATTGAATTAATTTGCCACTGTCAAGGCTTAAGAGTGCACTTGCATAATGTTTCTGGGGCGCTATTGGTGCAGAGCAGGAAGTTAACAGGGAAAATGTGGGTTTGGGACCTCTTCTCCCTGTGCCTGAGACAGACAGTGGTCATGAATCCAGTTAAATGGATCTGTCTGTACTTTTAAAAGTATATTTTTATACTTAGAGTTGAAACCTCTGAAAGGTCCATCATCAAGACATAAGATTATTATTCCCGTGAAGGTTATTTTTGTCATAATTCCTGATAGATGAGAAATTGCTTTAACAGAGACTTTCAAACTGAAGTCTACGTGCTTCCATCGTGAGCCACTTTGCTTCTTTCAAGGTGGCCTTTTAAGAATTTCTTGAGTCACATTTCTTCATTCATGTTCTTAATATCCTAAATTTCTTTGCATCTTTCAGGAAAACCTACAGAGCCACCCACTAGTGCAGCAATTTATTGTTTGGAATTTCCTGCTTGTCACACTCCACGATAGGGAGGGAGGGAGGGAGGGAGGGAAGGGGTCAAAGGCACCCAATTGGTTTAGGAGGAGTTTTCTCCTTTGAGTATTTAAAGACAATTCACTTTCATGATGGCACATAAACTTTGTGGGGCTTTTTTATTGCCCACCTGTTTGAATCTGGTCTGCAGCTGCGATTAAACTGAGGGAAGAAAGGAAAGTGATGGCTTTTTGCCAGGCAGTCTGGCTTGTTTGTTTTTAATTTGCTTTTTTGCTGTTGTTACACAAAAGATTGGGTGTGTTAAGCCTAAGTTAGCATCAATTCGTTTCTTTTTTTTCTTTTTCTTTTTCTTTTTCTTTTTCTTTTTCTTTTTCTTTTTCTTTTTCTTTTTCTTTTTCTTTTTTCTTTTTTCTTTTTTCCTCTTTCTTTTTCTCTTTCTCTTTTTTCTCTTTCCCTTTCTTTTTCTCTCTTTTTCCCTCTTTTTCCTTTTCTCTCTTTTCTTTTCTCCTTTCTTCTTTTATTCTTTTCCCTCTTTAATTATTTTTTCTTCTTCCTTTCCTTCCTTTTTCTTTCCCTTTCTTTTTTTTTTGTCTGGCTCAGCAAATTTATTTGACCCAAGAGCTCAGTTTTGAAGGAACAGGGTCACCCATTAAGGAACTGTTCTATTTCTGCCCACAATTTCCATTGCCTTAATGCCAAATTTCTACAAGTTTGGCCTCCAGCATGAAACCTGAAGTCAGCAGGGGTTTTGCCCTTGGCTTCTGTAGGGTGAAAGGTTGCTCAGGACAATAAAAATCCCTGCTTGAGAGGACAAGAAGGACATTTTGGGGCTGAAGCATGTCCAGAGAAGGGAATGGAGCTGGGGAAGGGTCTGGAGCACCAGGAGAGGCTGAGGGAGCTGGGAAAGGGGCTCAGCCTGGAGAAAAGGAGGCTCAGGGGGGACCTTGTGGCTCTGCACAACTCCCTGACAGGAGGGGGCAGCCGGGGGGGTCGGGCTCTGCTCCCAGGGAACAGGGACAGGAGGAGAGGGAATGCCCTTGAGCTGCACCAGAAGAGGTTTAGATTGGATATAAGGAAAAAAATTCTTCACCAAAAGGGTTCTCAGGCATTGGAACAGGCTGCCCAGAGAGGTGATGGAGTCCCCATCCCTGGAGGGATTTAAAAGAGTTGCAGACGTGGCACTTGGGGACAGGGTTTAGTGGTGGCCTTGACAGCACTGGATTTACAGTTGGACTCAATAAAAGTCTTTTCCAAACCAAATGATTCTCTGACTCTGTGAAATAAAAGTTCAGTTAAAAGCAGAGAGAAATACCCCATGAAAACTGAAAAGACGTGTTTGGAAACCGAGTCCATCCTGACATCTCCATGCCACACACACAGAAACCAATGGGCCATGTTTAGCCATGGCCAGAGCAGTTAAATTATAAAATTATTGGGAATTTGACACTTGTATGAATTCCAGTGCCATGATAATGAGATGGGGAATTAATCATGTTGTGTAACCTTACAAGCAGAGCAGTTATTTGGTTATTGCATCATCAATACTGATTTCATTATACTTTGGTTAAAGTGGACGTCTCAACAGAAGGGGTGGGGTGGGAACAGCTCAAAATTGATGGATTCCTGAACTTAATTATGAATTTGAGTGTCTAAAGGGTAGCTAGAGTTAAGGAGATGTGGGGTTGGGGGCAGCCCCTGTGCTGGAAGTCCTTAATTTCAGCACCTCCAAAGCAATGCCTGCCCAGTTCCACCCTGTCCTCCAGGTCATGAGTGGGATCTACAGAAAGCTTTAAATAAGATCAAGGAAACCTCTTTGACCAGGCTTGGGGGAAGATCAGCTCTTGCTGTGGGCAAATGCAGCACGAGTCAGTCAGCAGCTCCTTCCCACAGCTCGTGTCTTCTGGGCAACATAAAACAAAAGCGCTGGATAAATCTGTCACTGGGAAAATGAGTTTTCATCAGTCTTCTGTGGGAGAGACCCGCAGGAATCTCAGTGTAAATCTTTTCCTCCTGCAGTGCTGATGGCAGCCCAGTTAACAGCATCACCTTAAAGGGATTTTGAGGTCTCCAGGTTTCCTGACTGATTGACTGAGGCGAATCTGAGCCCACGTTTTTGCTGGAGGCACTGTCCCAACTTCATAAATAATGCCAGGAGCTGCATCACTGCCCAGGATTGCATGGGATGTCTTAAACACATCTTTAAGCTGACTTAAATGTGTCTTGGTGCCCTGCCCCAATCCTTCTACCACACAGGAAGCCGCAGAGTTTATGGGTACGCAAACTGAACACGGGGTCTACACAGGGGTTGGTTCCATGCACAGGACAGGTCACACAAGGGTAGGACCTTTAAAAAGTCCCTTCCAACTCAAACTATTCCATGATTCTATACAAGGGGAGGGACAGGCCAGGTCTTGTGATGGGGAGTCTTGTGACTGGAGCGGTGAGACTCCAGTATTCCCAGTCCAGCTGTGACAGGTGGGATATCAATCCCTCAAGGGCTCCTTCGTACTTCTTGGGTCTAAATCCTTCCTGAACCCAAGTCCTAACCTTATAAAACACCATATCCCTATTGAAGAAGGCAAGGGAGACTTGTGCTAGCATTTCTGTGGAGCTGATTGACTTTTTTTGTAGAGTTTTATTGCATTCACAGGAGGCTGATCTTGGATGTGTGTTGGGTGTGTGCGTACCTCAAAAAGTCAGAACAATTCCTGTCCAACTATGCTGCTCATTTTGAGCTTGAGAAATTAATCAGCTGCTCCAGACAGCCAACCTTTAGGAGTTATGAATGAGCAGAGTTATTGCCACTGAGGAGAATGATAAATGTGTATTTAGGGCTGATTCAGCTCTGAGCTAATTACTGCCTCCAGCACCTGAACTGCATTTTTAGAGGTGGGTGTTTTATGATGTAGTGACCAGCTGACCCACCTAAAAAATGGAGAGAAATATGTTTTTCTCAGGGCTGACATTACTTGAAAGTAAAAACTGCTACTGGGCACAAGGAAAAAAGGCTGGCAGGATTGTTTCTCAGTCTTCTTGTGTCCCTTCTCTTTGCCTCTTTCTCTCAAAAGCCCTCGAGCAGGTCTAAGGAATGTCCCATCCTCAAGCAAATTTCTCCAATAATCAAGATTAAATTTTCTTATTGACTACGAGGAATTTGGAGAGAAGCACAAATGTTTGGGGGTCAAAGAGTTTGTCAAGGGGGATCAGGAGTCCAGTGCCTCGTTGGCGGAGGCAGAGTGCTTCCCACTGTTCAGCCACTGGAAGCACATGTGGAAAGGAAGGGGATCCTTGTGGGAAAAGCAAAAGGCCAATGTCTGATGCAGCTCCAAAGAGGGAGAAGAGAGGAGCCACTTGAGTAGATATGCCATCCACAAAGTCAAGGGTAAAACCATCTCATGCCACTTCTCATGTGGACATGAGCAGGGCAAGATCCCTAAGGAAAGACAGGGAAATGAGGTGCAAATGAGCCAGTGGAAGAAGAGAGAGTAGAAAAAGCAGTGATGTAATTCAACTTTTCCTGTTGAAAACGTCTGTCCTGAAAATAGCCCACGTTAGTCTTTCAGCAGTGACGCATCATGAGGTCTGCTCTTTATGAAAAAAAAATGTTAGAGATGTAATGGCTCATCTCTGCCCAGTGTCTGTCATCTAAAGGGTAAGATATCTCACATAAAAGAGGATTTTATTCCCCAGCATTGTAACAACCACTCTGAAGCTGAATTTAATCAATCAGGAAGGTGGACACCCATTACCAAGTCCTGCATGGAATAAGGTATCCCGAAAGGCAGGAAGGGCTGGTTTGCAAATGTGCCACTGAGTTGGCTGTCAAAGAGGATTCAGTGGAATCCTCAACAATCAAACTGCACCTCTCATAGAAATATCTGCTTTAAACTTACTCACTTTAGGTAACAGTAGCAAGCCCAGGCAGTGGGAAAATGTCATTATTTAATGTTAAGGACAGGACAGTGCATCCAACTCTGTTCCAGTGCAGAACATCCCCATGCCACAGGGGATCCTTGGCTGCAAGACATTACTGCTGCGTGCTCAAAATGGTGCACAAAAAGGTCTTTTCTCCAGGTAAAGCCAAAATTCCCAGAGTAGGGAACTGCTCAAATGGGCAAATATCCCTCAGCAAGGAGCAAAGACTTGATCTGCTATGGATCCCTCAGAGAAGAAGTTGCCAAAACTCAGCTGCTGCCAAAACTCAAACTATGAGCAACAAATATAGAGCAATAAAACCATAGAATCATTAAGGCTGGAAAGACCTCAGAAATGATGGGATCCAACTGCTAACCATGACCCACCTCAGCTTTGTGACAAGCCACCACCACCTTAAGGGAGGAATTAGGGCCAGAGACTGCCACAAAAGCAATGTTCGCTGATACTGGGACAAGAGGGGAGGGATTTGGAGCTGCGATTTCTGCTGCCACAGCGCCACTTCAGCACAGCTTTCTCTGTACAGCAATAGCTCTGCAAAGTCAGGCTGGAAATCCCTTCCTGAGAGTCTCTGCTGGGCAGAAATCACGTGCACTCTTTGTGAGCAGCCTTCCCTTGTCCTGCGAAGCCTTGCAGTCCCCTGTGCTGTGCTCCAGCCTCCTGCCTCTGCCCTAAGTTCAGTGCAGCCATCCAGAAGTGATCCCCTGATGTACAACCCCCAAAGGAAATCCTTGTTTTATCAGCAGGTGGTCAAAATGCATCAAATCTGCCCCCTTAAACCTCATGCCCCAGAAAGTGCAGGGTATCACCCAGGCAGACTCACTGAAAGCAACTGGGCAATTTCTGAGTCAACGTCTCGAGGCTGTGTAATGATGCAGTGGGTGAAAAGTGTCAGAAATTTCCATTTTTATTTATTTCTTTGGTGAGGGAACTGTTCCCATTACCTGTGCTGCAGTGAAATCTCCACGCAGCAAGCTACTGTGTTTAATTATTCATTTCCTGAAGGTAAACAATTCACCTTCCCTTTTCAAATCTCTCCCCTTCCAGAGCAATAAAAGCTGTGCATGCTTTTGTGTGTTTACCCTGCTTCTCCTGCCTACCCTTTATTTTAAAAATACATATCCTAGTCCTTCTTTTCCTAAAGAAGAGCAACTTCTTGTAGACTGGGCTTTTCACCATAGAACTGGTACCATAAGGAGCTCAGGTGCTGCACAAAGCAATCCCAAAGATACACCCGGAGCAAGGTTTCCTGGTGATTTGGTGTCTTTCCCGCAGCTCACCACTGTCCATGTCTTCTCTTTCAGGTAGGCTGCAAGGCCATGATGGTTTTCTTCCAGTACTGTGTCATGGCCAACTTCTTCTGGCTGCTGGTGGAGGGCTTGTACCTTCACACCCTGCTGGTCATCTCCTTCTTCTCGGAGAGGAAGTACTTCTGGTGGTACATCTTAATCGGCTGGGGTACGCATCTCCTCCACGATGGACACCAGGAGCCTGAGTGGTTTTTTTAGCAGGAATTTAGCACAGATACCTGGGGACTCAGGTGGGGCAGGGATGTTGTAGACAGCACCCAGCCCCACTAAGTCCCGAGAAGGATTTGGGGCTGCTGGTGGATGAGAGGTTGGACATGAGGCTAAAATGTGCCCAAAAAGCCAACTGTGTCCTGGGCTGCATCGAAAGAAACGTGACCAGCGGGTTGAAGGAGGTGATTCTGTCCCTCTTCATCTGGGACCCCATCTGCAGAGATGCATCCAGCTCTGGAGTCCCCATAATAAGAAGGATGTGGAGCTGTTGGAGCAACTCCAGAGGAGGCCATGGGAATGTTCCAGGGGCTGGAGCCCCTCTGCTCTGGAGCCAGGCTGGGAGAGCTGGGAATGTTCACCTGGAGAAGAGAAGGCTCTAGGGAGAGCTCAGAGCCCCTTGCAGGGCCTAAAGGGGCTCCAGGAGAGCTGGAGAGGGACTGGGAACAAGGGATGGAGGGACAGGACATGGGGGAATGGTTTCAAACTGAAAGAGAGTAGAGTTAGATTGGATATTGGGAAGGAATTCTTTGATCCTGACTGGGATCCAGAAGTTGGTATCATGCATTGACCTTAAATTGTAAGGGTGGATCCCAGCAAAACAGAACTCATAGACTGAACCAGACATTGAATTCACGCCAGGCAGCTGCCCTAAGATCCCATCACCTGTGTGCTGATGCTGGTCACCTTCTGCTCACTGCATTGATGATTTCTCCAGCTTTAACACAAATCTGGTCTCAAACACATCAACTAAAATAGAAATAAAATCATAAAATAAAATACAATAAAATACAATAAAATACAATAAAATACAATAAAATACAATAAAATACAATAAAATACAATAAAATACAATAAAATACAATAAAATACAATAAAATACAATAAAATAAAATAAAATAAAATAAAATAAAATAAAATAATAAATAGAGCAGAACAAAATAAAATAAGAAAAATGGCAAGGAAGAGAGAATTAAGCTCCTCACAAAGTAACTCACAATTGAATTGCTGACTTATGCAAATTAATCCTATCAGATCAACTTCTTTTATTTCTCTGAAGAGGAAACAGATATCTTTTTCCCCCTTCATGCCATTTAGTTGAAGATTTATATTTAAGTAAGCGAATAACTTTCTCCTGCCTGCTCCTAATAGCCAAAACTGAGAAATAATTGGAGCGGCGAAGAATCTTGAGAAGAAAAGATAAAATAAAATTGTGCCATGTCCAGGGATCCACCTGGACTCAGGATTTGATCTGTAATCCATGGAGTAACTTCCACTGAAAGTGACAGGAGCTACACTCGGGTTCACACCGCAAAGGAGAGATGATTTTCCATGCTCTGGGCAGAAGGAGGGAGGATGGGAGCAGGTCTTGTTTCAGTTAATCAGGTCAGACCTTCATTAAACTCACCTTGTGCTCTAGATATTCTTTATTTCAGCGCTGGAGGGCTGGCAGGTTTTAAAGAAAAATGCACGAAGGTAATGATTTGAATCAAAGGAAATTTCTTGCACTCCTAGCATGTCCTGGGGTTGCTTGAGTGCAGAAGGGCAATTCTAGAATAAGGCAGCTGCTTGAGGGAACTTTTGGCCTTTCAGTCATCCATCGTTTGCAAAGGCATCAGGGATGGATCTGGAATGGATTCTGCATGAATTAATAATTTGGATGCGCTAATTGCAGTTCTTACTGACTTCAGTATGGTTGTACTTGGAAATGACTGGTGATAAACTATAGACAATCCGTGAGTAACACAGAGCAAAGAGAAGCGTCCTTCCTGGAGTATTTCCAACCTAAAACCAGTCAAAGACAAGAGACAGAGAAAAGAACCAGCACAAGGATGGAACAAGCCCACCTTGGTCTGGCAGACCATGGGTGGGGAGCAGAGGCAGCATCACCTGACCAATGACAGACAGCTGTGTGTGAACGTGGCACTCCAGGCTCCCTTACAGGACCAAAGAGTCCAGCAATATTTCATATTTATTGTCCTAAATCAAACATTTAAGGTAGCTGGTTGACCTGTGTGTGAGAAACTCATGATTCTGCCCCTTGATGCTAAAGAGAGCCTGTGATGACCTCCTCAGGTACAGGTGTCCACACTGCAGGAGCCTCAAGTGTTCCCTATTCCTTGCATTTCACCACTGGAAGTTTTTTCTAGGCACTGCAACAGGAATGTCAAAGTGCTGGGAGCAGTCACAGAGAGCTGATCTTGCATGGCCACAGGGAGGGAAAGGCAACATTGCCTATTTGGCACGTGAGGGCTGAAAATGTGAAGTATTTTCCCACTCCTGAGGGAAGGCATCCCCTCAGTCACTTGGGAGACATGGAGAGTGAGGGAGAACAACCCTGAGAAATTAGGCAGATTTTAAATAATCTGTTAATGAAATCAGATAACCATTTGATCATGATTTCTGTCAGTGACACCATCTCTTCTCTCCTCAGGTGCCCCCTCCGTGTTCATCACTGCCTGGACTATTGTCAGGATTTACTTTTTCGATGTTGGGTAAGCCTGTGCCCTCAGTTATCTGTCCTTTGTAATTCTGCTTGCCTTTATGGCCAAGGAAAGCCCTGCAGCCTCAGGAACCCACAGCCCAGCAGCAGAGGAACCTCTCCCCTGTCACCAGGAACCAGGAAACGCTCCAAGGTCTCCCTGAAATGTCACTTTAGGCCAGTCACTCTCCCTCTTTTCTTCAAGATGCCTTGGTCAGGATATTTGCAGGGACTTTGTGAGCAGACCTTGATGTTGGCATTTGGCCCCGTGCTCAGAGCAGAGCTTTGCACCCTGCAGAACTGACACTAAACACGCTCGTGCAGCAGGGAATTAATAAACACACCCAATTCTCTCCCACAGAAAAAGGCAAAAAAGTCTGGATTTTTTTTTTCTCTCAAGCAGATTTTAGGATCTATTCTTCATCCTTTTTAACCTAGCAGCTGCCTTGGATATTTTGTATAAGAAGCAGATAGAATGCAGCTAAGAAAACGAGGCAGATACCGGAGTTATCCAAGGATATGTGCAAGCAAAGAGGATTTGATCCCAAAATCCTCATTCTTGCTTTTATTCAAGCGGTCAGACTGCAGTAATTGGAAAGGGTTTTATAGGAAAACACCCCAGAGAGACGCAGAACCAAGTGCTTATTCTCTCCTCAGTGTGCATTCCCTCACTTCTTGCATTTGCATCCTGGAGTTAACTCCATTTTCTCCCATGCATTCTTCGCCTCCAAATGTGTCCTGATTTGCCCTTTTTTCGGTACGAGAAGCAGCTCGGATCTCTCATTGCACTTTTGATTTAGAGTCACGCCAGCACATTTCCTGAGGGCTACTCACTTCCTTTATGGTTTCACTCTATCTGCATAAAACTGACCTTATTTACTTGGTTAATAAATAGCCTCTACAATGAGGCAGAGGCAGGAGGATTTAACGATTCTGGGTACCAGTTTTTCTCACTATATATTCCCACTCAGCTCCAACAATTCTTAGTGAAAATACAGACTTCTTTGCATTTTCTGGGGGTTTTAAAGCCCTACATTTTTGTGCTGAGCAAAGCAGCCTGACTACAATATATATGAATGCCTAACATAGATTTTTTTTTTCATTACCTGCAGAGAAAAAATAACAGGAAATTAATCCAGATTAAATAAACCCTAATTATGTAAGATTGGTTAAACAACACTAAGCCTCTATTTAAACATTCTAACTCCAAATGAAAGTGACCTTCATTCAGACTGTCTCAATTTACTTCAAAAATGAAGTGCACTAGACATAATTAGGGCCACTTTAATTCTAAATGAAAGGGCAGCATACACCTAAGTGGAAGCATCTGTATGGGAGCAATTTGCTCCATCTCCCTTCAGAGTTAGTGCAGATTTAGCCAGTGTAGTCCATGGAGTGCAATTTTTGTCATCCTAAAGTTGATGCTTAAAATAGGTCTCAGGAACTGTGCCCTAAAAGTGCCTCTCTTCATCTCCTACTGCCTGCACTGCCAACATTTGGAATTAGAGGAGCTGAATTCGAGTGAAATTGTCTACAGCAGCCTCCACTAATCTGTTCCTAACATGAAAGCAGCCCAACTTCCATGAATGCTTTCCTAAAAATGCACCTTCTATCACCTGACAGTGCAGATAAATGTGTCCTGAGCAATATCAGTCATTTCCACATCAGTCCTTTCCTCTCATTTCCTCGTTGGCTTTAAAATGCAGTCCCAGGTGAGTGGTGGTGTGTGCAGACAGTTCTGGCTTCGGGAGGAAATTAATCCCACCCTGGACCCTGTGGACTTTTCTAACTCAATCTGTAGCTCAGGTGCAGCTGACTGGATTTTGTGGGACCAATCCCACCACTGGCTGTTATCTTTTTCACAAGGACATGATGTTTTTGGGGTTTTTTTCTGATGGTGCCATTTTTTTTCTGATGGTGCCAATTGCTCTGTGCTTATCAAACCCCCTCCATGCAGGATGGTGGAGAGCACTGGAGCCCCAGTGAATCTTTTCATGGATTTTGATTGATTTTCATGGTTTTGATAGAATTTGCCTGTAGCAGAGCTCAAGGTAGGAGAAATAAAGAAAATCACCATCCTCCCCCACATTCACCCTGCCTAACATCCTCCAGCCCATTCCATGGCCGAGGGGAAAATCTTGGCATTACATCTGGGATATCCAGCACCTACCAGTGCTCACAGCCACTGCAAAGCAAGTTTTGGCCATTCCCAGTCCATGCACACGAGGTTTAGTCCCCTTCACACAACCCAGCCCAGCAAAACTTAGCTTTTAGGGAAAGATGAGAAGGTTACAGACCTGCTTGCTTGCTGTGCTTGATGTTTTAAGTCTGGCTTTGTTTCTTTTTAGGTGCTGGGAGGAAGTAGTGGAATCCCCATTCTGGTGGATCATTAAAACTCCTATTTTGGTGTCTATTTTGGTAAAGTATCAGCACATTCTGCTGGCTGCAAAGCCATCTTTAAGTCCTAAGTGGGGAGGGGTGAAGGGGTGGTGAGAAGTGTCCTGTAAATATCCATGGAAAATGCACTGCCAGGTAAAATCCCACCGCACATTGATTTTATTTAACTATTTATTTATTTATTTTATCACAATTTATTTAATTGAACATTTGCCTTAGGATGAGGAAATTCCTCCTCCAGACAAACACCTTCAGCTGTAGCATTGACCACTGGAGTTTGAATGACCAGGCCACCAAGGTGGAGCTCCCTTTGATGTAGCTTTGACCACCTCCATCTCCTTGGTGGAGTGGCCATGGGAGTGTGTAGCCAGAGGAGGTTGGGGAATGTGGTTGGACATCCAGAAAAGATTCATTTTGCCTAAGGAATCAGTGGACATTTGAATTCCATCCGATGACCTGTGCTAGGAGTGGTTTTGTTTCTCCGAGCTGACCACGATGTCTTGTCCAGTTGTAGATCTCAACACTACAAAGTAACGTGAGATGAGTCCACCACCAATTTCCACTTAGATAAAAAGGGAGTAGATGAATTCCCTCAGGAATTTGCCTCTTGCATCCAGTACAGGGTTGCATTCCAGCTGTGTATTTTTAGTGCAAATTCTAGAGGAGCTGGGCTGATTTCCAGAAAAATCAACAGAAGTGTTTGATTTTAATTCTCTGGATATGATCAATCCTGACCATAGAAACCAGGACATTTCTGAGGAACTCTGAGTCCTTCCATCCTTGTTGAGCATTACTCTTTGGGAATTGAGCCCAATCTTAAAATCAAAGGAACTGGAGTTAAACTTAGCTTTGAGTTTTTTTCAGTCAAGGAAAATATGTGGGAAGGGAAGAAAAAAAATGCAACAGAAATCAAATCAATTATAGCTCTTTTAAACAGAAATCTCTCCTTAGACATTCTTCTTTTTCCATGTGCATTATGACCTTTACAAGAAGACTTTTTTATTTCTGTAGCATTTGTCATGGAGAGATTCCAAACTGAAAGTTTCAATAATGACATCTTGCTCTGTTTACCTCACTGAAAAGAAATACAGTACTTAGATGACACATCTCCAAATATTTCTGTCATCCTAGAAAGCTATAGATAGCATTTTCCCTTTCCTGAGATAAGCTTTCAGTCAAAAAATACACCCTATTATTCTCCTCGGATCAATGAGCCTGTATTTTCTTCTGGCCAATAAATCTTTTCCTCATTGCCCAACAGAATTTACCCAGCAGTTCCTGATTTTCCTTCAGCAGATATCCTATAAATCTGTCCTAAAGGAAGGGTGTGATAGCCACTGGCTGATGAACAGCAGGTTTCTCCAGGGGGTAATGCAGCATTTCCCCAAATCCATGGGAATACTGTTGATATCTCAGTGCAAGGAAGAAATACATATACAAGATCTATAAGACCTTTAAGGTACATGAGATATATCTTATACACAAGGTGTTAAGCACTGGGAACACATCCAGTACCTTTGATTATACTCTAGGCTGAAAAAATAATCTAAACAACTTCTCCAGTATCCTGATTCCTGTGTCATCTACCATGGAATGCCAAGGTTACACTAAGCCCATACATCACACTCCACTCCTTGTTTGCTCTTGCCCACTCCAAGCCAACACAGTCATTATTTAATTGCTCCATTCTCGCCTTCCTTGCATCAGCTTGTGTGTTATCAATGTTCATTAGTGTAATTGATCTAGATAATACTGGTTTGAACCAATAAATTTCACTTGCCATCGAATCAGACACACAAAACTTTTTTAGGGGGAATTAAATGCGAACAGAAACTATGATAAATGGCTCGGGATAGGCAAAAAGTGATCAAGCAATGCATCACAATCAAGAAATGCAATTAATATCCAATCACTCATAGGCTTTGAAAAAAGAATGTCTATTTGAAAGACGGGCTTCAGTCTGTTTTATTCACCTTTTGTTAAGATAAATGTAGGAATTGCTGGAAGAAATCTTAAATCTATTTTTGCAGGGAATCAGATTGGCTGGTTTAACACAATCCCTTCCAGCCACTGAGCCTCTAGAAGTCAGAATCATATGCACATTCACTGACCATGAAAGGATAAAGAAAGGGGTTTTGCGCTACACTAAAACTGAACTAAGTCCCCCAGAAATCTGTCATTGCTTTTCTGTTGTCTGTGTTGCATGAGTAACAGGGTGACTCAACAGATAGGACCATGAAAGAAGTAGATTTGCATTCAGTTCATGCCATCAGGACATTCCCATTCCTAGCTCTACACCTTTGCTATCAAATAAGGTTCACATTGCTTGAGTGCATTGGTGGAGCACGGTGAGATTTTGGGGGTGAAGAGAACCACCTAAAATCTGGGTATCAGCCAGACTGCTCTGGTCTAACATCTCAGGAGGGAATGTTTCCCTCTGCTGCCTCGGTGAGGTCTACCCCTTGCTGCACAAGGTCTCCAGAGAGGACATGGCCAGTAGGGTTGAGTAGAGGCCCACTGGAGTGGATTCTGTTTCGTGTTTTGGTTTGGTTTCCCTGGCTCAGCACCTCAGTCGTTGCCACGCTCGCTCAGCAGCCGGTCCCATGCCCTGGGACGTCCTACAAGTTTGCCTCTGCCGCCCCGCCGGGTCCCAAGGCTCTTTCCCCGCCCCGCCGTCGGCACTCCCGCGCGCAGCAGGACGTCGTGCGGAGGAGCTGTGCTCTATGGGCTTGACATCATCATACTTGGGATGTATGACACGAAGTCCCAAGCAGGCTGATGTCAGGCCCAAGATGCCATCCTGTGTCGGTTTTCTATGTGCTCCCCACCGAGCGGGGCTCTCTGCTCATGGCTTGTTAAACTGCAGCTCGTTCCATGGCAAAAACATCCCAGGGAAAGGAATTCCCCTCTAGTGATGGGCTCTTTTTCCCTGGAGAAAAATTTTGATGGTTTATCCCTCTCTTCCCATCCCGACAGGTGAACTTCATCCTCTTCATCTGCATCATCCGTATCTTGGTCCAGAAGCTGCATTCCCCGGATGTTGGGCACAATGAAACCAGCCAATATTCGTAAGTCCCTGACTTTTCCAACCCTATCCTGTGGTTTTTGGGAAACCTGCTCAGCTGCTTGATAGTTCATTATTGCATCTTAGTTCATGATTGCGTCTGTCTGCGCTGATCAGAATCAATTAATTGTAATTGCTAAAAGCAGATTAGAAATCAGGAAGTGGAGCATTTGCTGGAACAGCTGGGCAGGTTATATGCCAGTTTGTGGCAGGTGAGAAGGATTTCTCCTGGGGTTAACGATGAAGAAATGAGACTAACGATAATGATCATGAAGTAAATTACACTTTTTCTTTGAATATTTAATATTTATTGGCTTCTGAAGGCAGAGGGACCCTGATGGGAAACAAAAAGTTGTTGTCCAAAGTGTGTGGGCTTTTTCTTTCCTGACCCTCAGTTTTAAAGAAGGAGAGATCTAGAAAATTAGCACATTCAGTGGAATCTGTGACAAATTTTCCTTATCCTAAAGCAGATCTCCAAACTAGAGTGGATTAATTCAATACATTTCTCTCCTCTGTTGACAAGGATCACTGTCTCAGAAGTTTTGCTTGACTTAATGCTTTTATTCCAGGGATATGAGGTTGACCTTAATGGGGCTTTATATAATGAACAACATGCAAGAGAGATCAACATCTCTCTCAGTGGCCAAGGCTGGCCTTAGCTGCACTATTTTAAGAGTGAAAGAAATGTCTATCTGTAAGGATTTATTCTGGCTTCAATGCAAATAAAATAAAAGTCCAGGCCAGATTATTTTTTACTCTTCCCACTGTTCTGGCTCTGCTTTTCAGCTATCCTGGATAATTATTAAATGTTTCCTAGAAAAGAATTAAATGCAAAAAGTCCGGTGTCTGCACGGTCACTGCTCATAAATCTTTGTCTTCGGAGGGAGCTGCACTTTTGGGTATCCTGAAAAATCTGAGCTCAGTTCATCTTCCTGCAGGATGGAAAACAATAACAATATGTTCTTTAAATCCTGCCCAGCCACGGCATTGAGCCTTTCTCTCTAGTGATGGTGAATTATTCATTTCATCTGCCTCGAGAGATTCTCAGATTTATGAAAGGAAATGCCAGTTTTTGACCTTAATTTTCCTGGCAGCAGCCAAAGCCAATTACCTATTTTTCTGTCATCAAAACACACCAACATGACTAGACCCTGTGCTTTCTATCATCTCCCCTTCTGGATTTCCAATTGGGAATTTTATCTTTGCACCCTGGGTTTGCAGCAAGTGCATAGATTAAATCAGCATATTTAGATATGTTCTGGTACCGAGCACTGTCCTGGCACTGCTGGCTCCTGTTCACCTCAGAAAAAGTGCTTCCAACATGCATCTGAAGAGTTAGGCCAGATTATCTCAGAGGTCATGCTGGGCTTTGGGTTTGGGGGACATTTTCCAGTGAGGTGGGAGCTGCCAGGAGAGCTCTTTTTGCCTTGTAAACAAACACAGTGCAGCAGTTGGTAAAACACAGAGTTCCCCTCGCTGACCTGCCCAGCAGGGGGTTCTGAAGGATGGCTGATCCACACATCTACAGCTCCTCACCTTCCTTCACCACCTGGAAAGACAACTCAGTTTCATTAGAGAACTAATCAGTTGCTCCCTTCACAGAATCAAAGAATCCCACACTGTTTTGGGTTGGGAGGGACCTTAAAGTTCATCCAGTTCCACCCCCTGCCATGGGTAGAGTCATCTTCCACTGTCCCAGGCTGCTCAGGGCTCCTTCCACCCCGACCTTAAAGTTTCAGGTTTCCAAGCCATATAAGGTGCTTTAGGACACTTCCAATACTTGCTTGGACCTGGAACAAAGGACACAGGACCTATGGGAGATTTGTCCCCTTGTACAGTGGCACCTGGCCACCAGCCACATTCCCTGGGGCAGCTGGAAATCTCTGTTGACTGTGTTGGCTGCAGTAGGTACAAGACACCACACTTTCCTATGGAAACAAATATTAATTGCCTGAAACTGAAGACTGAATCCCACCAAGGCGAGTTCTCAGTGTGGTCCTAAGGTTTTGGGCTTGCAGACAGCAATCTGTGGAGGTTTCTGGGGTTCAGAGCTTGGGATGTGCTGGCAGGACCCAACAGTTCTCAGCAAAAAACTGCTGCTGCTGAAACATAGAGGAAGCTGGGGGTGTTTAGCCTGGAGAAGAGGAGGCTCAGGGTGACTTTATTGCTTTCCACAACTCCCTGAAAGAAGGTTGGAACCAGGGGGGTCAGGCTCTGCTCCCAGGCAAAGAGTGACAGGATGAGAGGAAATGGCCTCAAGTTGTGATGGGAGATGTTCAGGTTGGGCATCAGGAGGAATTTCTTCACCGAAAGAGTTGTGAAGCATTGGAATGGGCTGCCCAGGGAGGTTTGGAGTCCCCATCCATGGAGCTGTCCAAGGAAGTCCTGGATGTGGCACTCAGTGCTCTGGGCTGGTGACAAGGTGGGGAGCAGGCATAGCTTGGTGGTCTTGGAGGGCTTTCCCAACCCAAACGACTCTGTGACTCTGTGTGAGTTCCCCCTGCCAAATCTCAGACAAATCTGGTTTAAACAGCATCCTGGATATCTCATTTGCTTTTCTCCCTGCTCCTCATGTGTATTTTATATTGTTTATTTTCCACAATCACGGCCTGCTGACCTGCTGACAGCATTGTTCAGTTCCAAAAGGTTTGAGTTTAGCTGCAGGCTGGAAGTTCAGGTGTGCTGCTGGCTCCCTCATTAGTGCTGCACCCAGGGAACTGGGCTTTCATGTAATGGAAACCCTAAAAATGAATCTCCCCAAACAGTTTTCTGGAAATGACAGGGACATGTGCAAGAATGAGACAGCGATATTTCAGGCAAATAGAATTTGTCTTCTGCAACAGAAAACCTGAGCAAAATTCATCTCTCTCCATTCTGTCCATGTCCATGGATCAATATTGTCATCAAAGTTCTCTGAATAACTTTCCCACTATGATTTCAAGAAGCATGACTGAAATGTTGGTTCACCCTTGCCCACTCCCAAGGACAGGAGCAGGTTCCATGCAGGTTAATGGACAAGTGTTTTCCCTAAATTAGCTGTCACCACGTGTATCTGTCAGAGAGGAGAGGTCTAGGATGTGCTGGGAATGAGAGTAATGAGGGTTTTGAGAATCCATGGCTTCCAGCGGATTTAACCATCTTTAGACAATCTCCCAAGCAGTTCTGCCTCCTGCACAGCCAGGCTTGAGCTTCCTGGGAGAAATTACACTGTGACTGGGGAAAATTATTTTCCTTTAGCAGGATTGCAGTGGGTGGAGTCTTTTAAATATCACAGAACCCTTACCTTGATGCCAAAATAAAGTCTAAAACTCAACACCTGGTTAAGCTCAGTGTTGGGAGCCAGGGACTGGTGTGAGGAGCTGTGCAAGTTGGAGGAGGGGGCTCAAGGTTTGTCATTCATGTCCTTTTCATTACCACAGTCAGGAGGGATAATATTGTAATTAAGGCCCCAATGTTGTCTGCAATAATAAGATAAAAATTTTCTAATCCATTGGAGGTTGCAATGAAAGGTAGCATCACATCTTCTCCTCTAGGATGATGTTCCTCAGAGACTGGGGAGAGAGGAGACATCTCTGCAGAGACATTGTTGATATTCACTGAACTTCTTGGAAAATGAGTGACTTTCTCATATGTCAGGAGCTGGGGGAATTAGGGCTTGGTAATACCAGAGTGGGTCCCACTGGCCAGAGCCGCTTCTGGGAGTGAGGAACAGGGAACACGGATGATCACCAGGGACAGTGACAGTCCTGTGGCAGAGCAAGGCATCCAAGAGCACTCAGACTTTGGATCCCCGTGAGCAGGGAGGTGCCTGCTAGTGAGGGATGTGGGAAAGGCAAATTCCTGTAAAGGTCCTCAGCTTCCTGCAGGCTCTCATTTTGCCCAGGATGAGCCACAGCCTCCAATCACAGCTCTAAAGTCAAGCTGCCTTTGGGCCAGGCCCAGGGAAAGCTGGACAAGATCTGCTGGGAGACACAGGGATGAGCATCATCTGCACAAAGCTGCCACATCAGCCTCCTCAGTGGGCTTGTGCAGGTGGCAAATAAACAAAGATGGTCTGAGAGGACTGAGCCTGATGAGGCTTTGGAGGTGAAGGGGTTGCAGGTGGAAAAATGAATATTTCCAACATCCCAGCTTTTGTTTTATTTCCTCCAGAAGCCTCTGAGAGAGGGGGAGATGCCACAGGATACGAGTGACCAAGGGAGACAAAACCCCCACAAGCATCCTCAGACCCTTGATTTCATTTTCCTTCTGCCAGCTATTTTTTAATAATGATTACATTTAATACATTATCATCTCTTCCTAATTAGACCCCTGATTACCCAGCGTGATGCCATTAAGCACTAATACTGTTCATCCCCCTCCTTTGGAGACATTCATTGCGCAGTAGCCTGTCATTATTCCGAGCTAAACATACCATTTCTCTCCCAGAAGCTGTAATTTTCAGAAATCCCAGGCAAACAAAGACATTGCTAGGTGATGATTTAGCTCATGGAGATGAAAAAGAGATCTCTGCTGGGAGGGGAAGATGAGAGGAGGGAGAGAGAAATACCAGCAGTGGAGCTGCTGGGAATAAAGATGTCACATTTTATGGTGCCACCACATCTGAAACCACCAGCTATCTGCACTCTGTGGGACAAGGAGAAATAATAAATTTTTGGGATTGCATAGGGCTCAGCTGCAGGGTTCCTCAGCATCTTACCCTCTTCCCTCTCCCCTCGTGGCTCATGTTTGTCTTTCCTACAGGAGGCTGGCCAAGTCCACTCTGCTGCTGATCCCTCTCTTTGGCATTCACTACATCATGTTTGCTTTCTTCCCTGACAATTTCAAAGCAGAAGTGAAGCTGGTCTTTGAGCTCGTGGTTGGGTCATTCCAGGTAAGCCACCCTTTGGGCCAGCAGGTCTGTCACCAGGTCTGTCAGGAGGGAGAAGAACAATGAGTTTGACACAGCAATCAGCAAACATGGGAATGAGCTGTTTTTTCCTGGACAAGCCCCAAGCTGCTCTTGTACATTTGTGGAAAAGCCACTCACTCCAGCCTGGCCAGGATGAAAGATGAATTTATATTTTGCCTTCCAGAAGGAGATTCTCTTTCCTCATTTTAGGAAATGAAAAGAAAGTGTTCCTCTGTACACTGGTCTCTGTGGTTTTTTCATACTTCAGGGAGAAAAATGAGCACCACAGTTCAGTTTATGTATTACGGACATGTCCAAGGCCAGGACATGGATGGGGCTTTGAGCAGCAAGTTTCATTCAGTGGTGAATGATTAACATTCCTGTCTACAGCATCATCACTGCACATCTGGCATCTGGAAGTGGTCAAAAAATGTGCAGATGTGGCACTTGGGGACATGGGTTAGTGGTGGGTTTGGCTGTGCTGGGGGAATGGTTGGGCTTGATGACCTTAGAGGTCTTTTCCAACCTGAACAATTCTGTGATTGTGTGATCTCTGCTTTGAGAGCTGAATGGATCCACACTCTCTCCTTGTCTGTAGTGCTAAAAGCCTGTTCTCTCCTTTCCCCAGGGATTTGTGGTGGCTGTTCTGTACTGCTTTCTCAATGGAGAGGTAAGACCAGATCACCTGAACTGTTTGGGTCATGTTTGCAGCTAGGACAAAATGAATGCATGTGGAGAGTGGATTGAGAAGTGTCCCATTCCTGATCCTGTTGTTACAATATTGGGGGGAAGCATCCAAATCAAATCTCTCACTCCAGGAAAACAATTCAACCATTTGCCTGACAGATTTCAGCACAATTAAAAATAATTAATAAACACATCAGACTTGTGTGTGCACTGCAGCACTGCTGCTGATCCCATCCTTTCCTCATGAGACAGCATCAGCAGAACTCCTCCATGACCTCACACAAATCCTGACCCCAAAGGACCACCTTCAGCAGGGCAGCATAAATCCCTTCTAAGCCCTGTTCGTGCTTAGTGCCTCCAGGAATCCTCCCCAGGATCACACCCACTGCCAAACCCATCACAGGCATTGGTGTGACTTGTCAGGCACAGAGCAGGGCAGGTGGATGTGTTCCTGCCTTGCAGGCATTGATTTTGCCTTTCCCACATTTCTAGTCCTGGCATTCTCATCCTGGGATTGTGCTGTTCCTGTGTTTGTTTATCCCACAGCCCCTCAGACACAGCTGTTTTATCTAATTCATGCTGTTATCTAAAAATTTGGACTGGAGGGCTGCAGGAGGGGATGAGGACAGTGGCCAGGTTTGTTCAGGATTTTAATTTGGGCGGCATAAACCAGGTTATTTCTGTAAACTCTTTCAGCAGGAACAAACAGCTTCTGTCAAAAAAAAAAAAGCACAGCTGTATTGACAGCTTTACAAAGAAGCTCCAGTTAAATCACTTCTATTTGGACCAAAAAACAGGGCAGTGAAAAAAAAAATCATCTTAATTATACTCACAAAGTGTTGTCGTTGAAGTTAAGTAGTCTGGCACCTTGACTGTATCAATAAGAAATTCCTTTCTGATGAAGCTCAGGGATTTCTGTTCTAATAATTTACTGACTGAAGTGTCTCCTTTTTTCTATGTGGCTAAAAGTTCTGGCCAGGCTGAGTTTAGTGGCCTTTATAAATTAATTTATAAATTACTTAAATCGCCAGCAGTGTTCCTTGGTGGCCAAAAAGGCCAATGGCATCCTGGCCTGTATCAGGAATAGTGTGGCCAGCAGGACCAGGGANGTGATTCTGTAATTCTTGGCCCCGTGGTGGGTGGGTTGCCCGTGGCTGCTCACACAACCCAGTCAGAACAACACCAAGTGATGCCCTGTGCTGTCTTTCCTGTCTTCCCCGTGCCCAGGTCCAGGCTGAGCTCAAGAGGAAGTGGCGGAGGTGGCACCTGGAGCGGTTCCTGGGCTCGGACATGAAGTACCACCACCCTTCCCTGGGCAGCAATGGCACCAACTTCAGCACCCAGATCTCCATGCTGACCAAGTGCTCGCCAAAGACGCGCCGCTGCTCCGGCTTCCAGGCCGAGTTCTCTCTGGTGTGAGGGGGAGAGGCTCCCTGGGCACTGAGCATCCGAAACTGAGACACGAGGATCCCCGGGAATTGGTGATCCCATGACAAATCCCTGTGAAATGACCTGCTCCACATGAGCCAACAGAGGACACACAACTGGAAAAGCCGCTGGCATCCAGAACGAGATCGGACAAGCCAAGAGGCAGAGGAACATTTTTGCTCTCCCTCTTTTCAGGCCTTTCACTCTTCAGTCTCAAGCCCTCAGGGGTTGATAACTCTGAGGAGAGGTCCCAGTTGCTTGAGGACAGCCTGGGAGATGCTGACGTGTCATAAATAATGAAGTACAGGGGGTAAGGGAGGGAGAGCCTCAGTCCTCGGTGGCTTTACCAGAACTGGCATCTCTGAAATGGATAAATTGCACTTTTTTTAAAAAAAAATGAGCCAGTAAAGGAGAGACAGAGGCAGGAAGCAGGAAAAAAAAAATGCCAAACATATGAATGTGCCAAAATTCCTGTGGATAAGAGATGATACAACACCGAAGACGGTGTTGGGGACACGGGGAGAAGGGACAGGAGGAACATAAGCAGGAAGGGAGATGCCAGCACACGGCCCCCACGTTTTACAGAGGTGGAGATGAAGCTGCAGCACCAGGAAAGCCCCTCGGAGGATGCCCCGGTGTGTTCTGCTACTTCCCCACTGTCCTTGGGGGAGCAGAAGCTTTCCAGGCACCCTTGGGTGCCCTGTGGAAGAGCAGATGGCTGAGAAGGACCAGCATGAGGACGCCCTTCTCTGCGCTGTGTTGGTGACGTGGTGTTGCGCTTGGTTGTGCTCCACGAACAGGAAACTCGATTTGCATGTATAAAAACCAGGGCCAGACGCCAAAAGCGGAGCACGGCTGTGTTTTTTCATTCTCTTTAAGTTCTCCCATCGATCTCGGTGCCTGGACGCACCCAGGATCGTTAGGGATCAGGGGAAAATAATTGGGCTGTGATTCATTTGCACTTGCTTAGCACACACTGCCGGGAAAGGGAGATCCAGGGCCCTGTAATCCTTAATTGAATCAGAGCTGCCACAAGGAGCCACTCTGCAGATGAAAAAAAATTAGCGTCACAGCAGCAGGTAAAATTGCTTTCATCAGAACAAGGTTGTCTCAGCACACAACCGGCACTCCGGGAGGGAGGAAGGAGTGAAGGAGCTATTAAATGGATTTCTTCTTCAGCTTTTCATCCTATATGAAGGCATTGCTGGGGCTTTCATCCTATATGAAGGCATTGTTAGATCTTTAAGTTGTGTGTGTGTGCATTTTACCTCTTTTCTGAAAGCCTGTTAGTTTCCTTCTAGGGGTAATTCCTACTTAAATGCACATGGATCCCATTAGAACCGAGGGAGCAGGGTTTTTTTTTTAATTCTTGTTTTCATGGTGGAGAAGCAAAGGAGAGATGTGAAGCCCAGTCACGCTCATTTGGGGCAACCCCACCACCCCAAACTCAGTCAGAAGATAGAAAACACATGGATACAGACATGCTCATGTTTGTGTCCCACCCAACTGCATCAAGTGGGGTTGAAAAAGTTTCATGCTGAGGGTGGGAAATCCCTGCCCAGCTCACGTGTACCCTCAGGAATTGGCCTGCTGCCTTCCTACTAAAACATGTCCTTGTGGAGGAGTGTCTGGGTCACCAGCACAGGCACCTGGAGAGGAAGGTGGGCTCCTCTTTTAGAGTTCAGAGTTCTCAACTTACCCACTTTTATTTCTCCACAATGAAATGCAGCTCACTGGAGGGAAGAATCTGCAGCCTGGTGGGTTTGGGGGTTGTTTTTCTTGCTTCTTTGCTTGCCTTAAGTACCTGTGATGCCAACAAACCACGCTGAGCCCAGGAGGAGACTTGCAGATCAGGACATCGAGTTCCTCTGAGTCCTGACAGGGCAGTGTTCCATCCCATAGCCATTCCCAGAGTCTGTCAGCAGCTGAGCTGGATGCTTCCAAAGGGTTTCACCACGTGTGGGACTGAGAACAGCGTGGGGGGCTGGAGTCAGAAAGGGGCATGAGAAACCGTGATACACCAAGGGCAAACTTGCAGTTGTGAGTTTTCAGGGAGCCAGCTCAGATCCTGTCACAGGGCAGCCATGGTTACCCAGCCTGTAGGTCCTAAGAGGATGGGAAGATGTGAAAATTCTTGGAATTGTAATGCTGGTGACCCCAGGCTGGCCAGGTGTGAGCCAGATTTGTTATGGCTGCTTTACACTGAACCCATATCAGCAGTGAGCATCCAACTCTGACATGCCATAAGATCATCAAAGTGCAGCTCCCTGATTCCCAAAATGCAGAGAAAACAAGAGGATGTTTTAAATTTCCCCACTTTTCTTTCATTGAAGCCCTTATGCCTTGACACCCCTGAAACAACATCCCACGAGGTTCTCAGAGGCAAGAGCTTTTTAAGTAGTCATGTCCAGAGTTCCAAGAAGAGTTTGGACAATGCTCTCAGGAATTTGGTGTGATTTTTGGGGTTGTCCTGTGCTGGGCCAGGAGTTGGACTCGATGATTCTTGTGGGTCCCTTCTAACTCAGGATATTCTGTGATTCTCTGTGTTTGGTGCTTGTGTTGCTCTGCTGAGCATTTTCAGACCTGGATTAGGATTCACCCAGGAAATACTGGAGAAATCCCACCAGTACCACCGGTTCTTCTCCTGCGCCTGGTTCAAAGCAAGGATTTGACCTGGATTTTTCCAGGTGAATGGATAGCTGCAAGGAAGCCCAGAAGAAGAAAGAGAAGACTCTATCTCAGCTTCTAAGTTGTTCCACTTGGTGTAAAATTATTTGTCTCACTGGTTCAGAGTTTTGAAGCAGGGTCAGTCTGGGGAAGGTTGGATTCATCAGGCTGCAAAGCCATTCCCCCTCTTCATCTGTCATGGTAACTATTTATGCCCAACAAAACTGATGGGCTGCAGGGGAGCACTGCCCAATCTTGGGAATGCATCCACTGAGGTGCCTGAGAAACTGGAATCCCAGGTCCCAGACAAGCAGCAGAGGAGCTGGAGCACAGAGCTGCAGAGCAGCACCATTGCCAGCAGCCTCCTTTGTGGGATGTGAGGGAATCCCTTCCCATCTGTTCCAGGCAGCCTTGCTGGGGGGGAAGGCCCGTGAGCCACCAGCACTGAGTCACACTGTGCATTTTCCCTCTGGTCTTCACCTCCCTTTCCCTCTCCCCGGGCTCCCTTTTCCTCTCCATTTGCAGGACTTTTTGCTGTGTGTTTGCAGCTTCTCTTGTGTTCCAGCCCTGTGCTAGCCCAGGCCAGCCCCAGCCGTATGCCAAAGACAGCCAGGAAGGGTTTGCCTTTTGGAGACGTGACAGGGAAAAGCCCAGCTGGTTATTCACCCACACCACAGGCTCCTCTGCAGCCTGGCAGACTCACCACCAGGCTGTTCTGCACAGGAGAGTGAAGATGGGATATTTTCTAAGCTGAGGGGCTCCTTCAAGAAGTGTGGAGTACATCAGCATGCCAGAACTGTGCCCCCAGGCATCCTACTTGCAATTATTTCATTACTGAACATCCAGCCACGTCGCATTTCTGCTGTCAGGGGTGTTGGAGAGATTAAATGAACGTGCTGGATATACCTGCTGTGACAGGCATGGCAATGTCAGCCATGCAGAGCTGCCAGCCCAGCTGCCTTGGCCCCGTGCTCCAGGAAAACAGAGGAGCTGGGGGTGAAATCAGAGCTTTTCACTCTGGGGGCGTGAGCAATCAAGTGAATGATGACATTGGGATCAGGCCCTGTTTAACTGGCTCAGTGCAGGAATTTGGCTCCGTAGCTTGGCCTTGTCTACTCTGTTTTTCATCCAACTCATCAATAAAATGGAGTTCAAGGACTTCACTGCAGATGACAGAATGGAGCAAGCTGTCCTGGCCCCATATCCTGGCCCCATGGCCTGGCCCCATATCCTGGCCCCACGGCCTGGCCCCACACAGAGCACACAACAGAGCTCAGCACTTCTTCTGCTCCCCCAGCACCAACCTGACCCCCCTGACCCCAGGGTAGCACAGGACTGACTCCAGCAGGGCAACTGCATCCCTTTGCTGCAAAATAAGATACGAGGTGTGCCTCTTAAGAGGTATCAAAACTCCTTCTGCCTCTGTTAAAAGGCACAGATATGTCTGAGGATCTTGAATCTGGGCTCCAAAAGTCTGCATAGAAATAAAGCCACATTCTGATCCTGCTTGCACCAATCAGTTCACTGCAGTGACTCCTGAATTACACCAGCATTAGTTTGGGATATGCCTTCAAAATAATTCCTTTCTCTTCATTCTGGAGCTGTTTACTCCCTTTTTCTATCAGTGAGAGAGCAAGCCCCTCTTGTTCTATATCTCAGTGATTGAGTTATTAAAAATTATTAATAAATATGGAACAACTTATATAAAGTTGTAAAGTAAAATACTTATATAAAGCTCCAAACAATAAATTATTGTCTCAAGGTCTAGAGACACAAGGTTCAATGCTAACATTACACTGCAGGTATTTCTGTTCAGCTGGGACCTGTGTTGCTTTGTGACCCTCTCACAAGCAGCAAGAAATGAGAATATGACCGAGTTTAGGGTTTAGAAAAGAAATTCTGTTGCAGAATTTTAGGGGCATTAAAATGAAACAAGTTTTTAAACTCAGAGTTATGTGCAGCAGCAGCATTACTGCAGTTGTGGGATGAAAAGGGGGAAAGGCCAGAAGATGACAGACCCGAGAATTTTGTTTTATTTTTGGTTTGTTTGGGGGTTTTTGCCAGGAAACAAGTTATATTTTTCTCAAGGAAGGTGTTACTGGAGAATAGATGCTTTGTACATGAACTAATCATCAGATTTCCTTCTTTCTCAATATCCCACTGGGTTCCCATTCATCTCAAAAGCAGTGAGGGTCATGTCTGTGCCACAGGGCTCCGTGGGCAGAGGGATTAAACCCAAATCTCTGCTCCAAGCTGATGGAAATGCTTTCAGAGAGAGATGCACCTGCTGATTAATGAAAGATTGCTGGTACTTTTTCAAAAGCAAAAAGAAGTTCCAAAGAAAGCTCAGGAGTGAATGAGCATCACTTGGCTCCAAGGCAGGGATTAAAGGGGTTTGGTGGGATTCCTTTGTCTCTGTTCCTTCCAGCTTCACCCCAGGGTTTAAACCAGGGGAAGGGAAACATGGAGAAAGGAAATATGAAATAATTTGGGACTAAAAGGGAACCTCTCAAACTGGGAAATGGCAATGTGTGTCTTCATGAAGCTTATTTTATTCTGACCACGCTGGTACATCTTGATTTGATAAATGGCCAGTGGAAACAGAGGTGGATCAGAATTAGTGTTCCTTCTCTGGAAGGCGAATCCAGCTGTGACAGGAAAGCCCACATAAAACATTCCTGCTGTGTCCCAGCTCCTGCTTTCGGGCTGGGTGTTTGTCTGGGGTGTTGGCACAGCCCAGGTTCCCTCCCAGCCTTGTTCTTCCCCCCCCAGGCATCTCCACACCCATGAATGTGCCAAACTCTTGGGGACAGGGGTTGCAGTCCTGGATTCCCTGGCTCACAATGCAACTTTGCACTTTTCCCACCCCGATGCTGAAGGGGCCAGCACCATGAAGCTGCTTCACTGGAGATGAACCTCGAAGAGCAAGGGGTCACACACACCCACATCCGCCCAAAATGACTCTGCTGGCATCACTCAGGCACTAAACTGCTGTAATAAGGAAAAGATTCAAGTCCCAGATTGGCACGTGGAGTCAGAAAAATGTCCAAAAATGTGGATTTCAATCCATTTCCTTTCAGTCAGTCAGCTTTTCATCCCCTCTCCAAACATAGTATTTGAATATCAGTCTGATGAGATATAATTGCAGCGACTGACCTTGTTATTTCCCCTGGAGCTGTCAACCATAGCTTTTAATCAGGACTTTTTTGGGAGCACAGACCATCTTTTCCACCTCTTCCTGGGTGTCCTAACTTGCATGGTGTTGTGCTGTATCCTGAAGGGCCCTGGGTTTGAAACGGTGGTTATTTCTAGAATATTGTGAAATAACAGGGGAGAAAAAAAAAACATTGGGACTGGAGACTACAGGTCTGTGAGGAAAATAATGCCCACTTGTGTTCTGAGGGCCAGACCCTGAGGACAAGCACGTCAGCAGCAGCAGAGCTCCAGTGTTTTGTACCCAAATTGTACATTTGTACATAGAGGAAATCTGAAGAGCACATTAAAAATAAGAAAAAAACCAACACATTTTTGATACTCAGATGATGATAAATCGAGTTCGAAATGGCGTTTTTGAACTCAAAAGTGCATTTTTCAGAGCCTGTTTCAAACACCTCAAGCTGTGGGTCGGCAGCTGGTGCCAACTGACCCTTCTCACTCGAGCTGTAAGCACCTCTGCTCTGCCCTCCTGTAAATAGGCTTTGACAGCAGAGGGTGGTGGACGCTGGCTGTGAGCAGAGAATCTCTGAGGGCTTCTCTGTACCAGGTGCTTGTGATGTCTCCTCCATGCCAGCGAGAACAGGCCTGCTTGCTCAGCACAGGTGAAATCTCTGCCTTGTTTCATGGCCTTTTGCCTGATGTTATTTATTTTTGGTCTGACTCTGTACATATGCAATGAAAATGGCTATTTTTCTTTTTCTTTTTTTTTTTTTCCCCTTTGTATTTGGTTCACCTCCTTGCTTCAGAGGGGGTTCTTCTCTGTGGTTGACACTGCTGGAAACAAGCAATAAAACCATTGTGAAGACATTGTGTCTGAGGTGTTCCACCTGATATTTTAATTTATTCCTCACAGTCCTGGAGAAGACACAGAGAAGGAAAATAAGAAGGAAGTTGTGAGCTGGGGAGGTTCTTGCTTAGAGTTAAACATAATTACCTCATACTTTGAAGGTTAACTAGATAGAACAAATCACTCTTAAAATAAGAGAATCATAGAAATATTTGGATTGGAAGGGGCCTTTAAAGGTAATTTAGTCCTTGCAGTGAGCAGGGACGTCTTCAAGCAGATGGGGGTTCTGAGGAGACCTTTGAGAACATCTGTGCCAGCAGAAGAACCAGTACCAAGTCCAACATGAACGATCCCAAAAACCTCCACCACTGCACGAGCTGAGCACGTGGATGGTCCTTTGGAGGCAGGGCTGTGCACGGAGGTGATAACCATGAAATTACAAACAATTCCAAATTACAAACAATTCCAAATTACAAAAAATTCCTTTGTTTTGCCACAATCAGCAGGTCTGAAATGATTCCTGCATTTATAGGAACATACAACACCCCACACAAATGCAGATGTTGCAAGTGGAGGATTGGATGCTGGAATATCCTCCAACAAAGGTCTTTATTGCTCAGAACAGAGCATGAGCCTTCCCCTGGAGGCTGGAGAAAAGCCTGGCAGGCAACCACAAGTGAACAATAATTGTTCATATAAAAGACACATTATTTGATGCACACGAATATCAGGCAGTGAAAATCGATCTCGACAAGAGGTCAGTGAGCTTCTCCATGTCCATAGGGCCAGTTTGGCCACTCACCCCCTTCTTAAACTGATTTACACCCCTTGTTCACACTGCTGATAAAGGCCACATCTACAACTTGAAATGACAAGTCTTGGTTATATTTGTCCCTCTTTCTGCATGGATTAACCATTTTCATTGAAAAGCACGAGGTCTGATGCTCTGGGCCGCTCTGAGAAGCAAAGCTGTTTGTACTGACTTCACTGGATCTCTCTGTGGGTTAAACCAGAAATCAGAAAAACTGGTTGTGAGGGCTGGGGAAAGGGAAAACCACGCAATTACATTTATTCTATGTCTGTAGAGGTGAGGATAATCCCTTCCCGCCAAAAAAAGCTCTTCCACATGAGGAACTCCAATCACTGCCCAGAAATTAATGTAAGTGGGTTTGATGAAGGTCTCCTGAGAAGTCTGGGAAAAAAAATCAGCCCAAGCCTCTTTGATCCCAGCTGTGTGTCCTTCCTGGCTGGCAAAGAACAGAGGATGGCTTTCCTTAGGCACACACCATTATTCTGAATTTGATGGAACGTGCAATCATCCATCTCTGGAAGGTTTCAAGCTTGGCTTTTAGGGCTTCTCTGTGTAAGTTCAATTCTCATGACTGCAAAAGCATCTCCCTCTATTAGAAAGAATCATGTTTAAAGATGGCAAATGACATCCTCTTCCTTTGACTCCCCCGTGGTTTCCATGGCAAAATGCCAGGACGAGGAATTTTGTGATCTTCATGATATTAAAGCAATTTCCCATGTAGTGGATCAATCCTAGTGGTTAAATCATCTTCACTCCACATGCAACCAGTTGTACCTACTCCCTCACACTGGGGATTTAAAGTCTGACCTGTGACTGAGTACAGGGGAATTCGGCTGTCCTCAGCTCAGAAAGATGCTGGATTGTCCGAGGATCCCAAGGAATTGTGGCACAAAGAGCCAAAGCGTGGGGTCACAGCTGTAACATTGTACTTTCTGAAAGCCTAAAAACCTCTTCTGACCCTGACAGGTACTCACAGAGAAACCATTCCTACTGTAGAACTCCTTGTGCATTTACTCCTTTGTTGAGTCATAAGAACAAAGGCAGGTGAGTGGCAATGTCATCTCAAAATAGGCTTTTCCCAGGTCACAGAATCACAGAATCCCTGAGGTTGGGAAAGACCTCCAAGACCATCGAGTCCAATCTGTGATTGTTCCCCACCTTGTCACCAGCCCAGAGCACTGAGTGCCACGTCCAGCCCTTCCTTGGACACCTCCAGGGGTGGGGATTCCACCAGCTCCTGTCAGACACTGGTACAGGTGTGGAAAGCTCAGAACTAAACTGGCCTTGAGTCCAAACACCAGAGAGGCACAGGTTTCACGCACATGGCATTAGATCCTTTCTTTTGGTGCTCAGTGAGGAACCCTCTCCGAGAGTCCATCCCCACCCATCACCGCTAATTAAACCTTGGAAACATCTCCACTCCTCCCAGTCTAGATCAATACCTTGAATCCTTCCCACACACAGCTCAAGGGTACTGGAAGGAACTTGGGATGCTGAAACCAGTCAACATCACCCCTGCCCTTGGTTTTCAGAGAAAATCAATGTAATTATTGTACAATGACTGGCACAGAGGGAGGAAAAGAAAGGAAAATATCTGGCTGGTAAGCCTGTGATTTGATGCACTCGTTGGGGAAGACAGGACACTCTAAAGCACATTTTGTTGCCCAAACTTTAAGAGGAGTCATAAAATCACAGAGTGGTTTGGGTTGGAAGAGACCCCAAAACTCATTTTTTTCCACCTCCTGCCATGGGCAGGGACACCTTCCATAGACTAAGTTGCCCCAAGTCCCACCCAACCTGGCCTCAGACATTTCCAGGGATGGGACAATTAATTCAACTAAGAACTTCAATACCTTGATAATTAGGTGTTCTGGGTGACAGATGGGAGTCCTGTGGCTTAATATCTGCCCCAGATCAAGGAAGTGGCTTTATTTGGTGTGAAATAAACTAGGGTTGAACCAGCACCCATATATTTGTCTTTCTCTCCTGAAAAATGGCTGCACCCTGTTGTCACTTTTTACCTGAATCCACTTGTGAAACCTATTTTACAAAGGAAGTAAAATACCAGCAGCCAGACCCCAACACTGGGTTGGCCATTGCTGCCAAGAATCTGCCTCCCCCAGCTCTTACAGATTTACTGCTCTGGGATACCTAATCAATGGCTGTTTCTTATCAGCCACTTAACTCTGAGCTCTTTGGCATAAAGCCATTAGAATCCAGAATATTTCGTTATGTCCCACCTGCTCCCAGCTAAAAAAATATGGGGATCTGGTAGAAATATGACCTCAGCTGGCAGTGATGAAGGATTTTATTACGTGTAATACATTTACGTGTGTAATGTGATTTTTGGGTTGGAATGCGTGCAGGTTTTCATTCCATCCCATCAAGTATTTCCCATCAAGTGGAACCCAGTTTGCCACTAAATTCCAGCTCTCCTCGTGTCCTGTTTAGTTCATGGATAGGAGTCTAAACAGAGGGTTCCAGGAATTCTCCGGCTTTTGAGAAAATTCCAAACATGTTGGTCCACGATGGGAGAGGGTCCCTCTTGGCTGAGTCTGAACTCAGCCCTTTCCCAGTTTGTGATGGCCACATTTCCAAGGATCTCTTTGCCAATTACCTGACCTGGAAAAGAAGACTGGACGGTTTTATCCACCCCTGCTTCCATTACTGGCCAGGAACCAGCAGTTTCTGAGACAATTACTGTAATTGTGGCCAGAACTGGGCAAGGATAAAGCTTGGAATCAAAATTGCAGAGTACAACTCAATTCTGGGCTCTCAACAGCTCCCCCATCTCCGAGGAAAGCTTTGGAATTCGTCAGCTGGATCAGTGATTAGGGTTTGTGTGAACAACTGATTGCATTTG